>JANAVB010024996.1:4217580-4247580 GCA_029216955.1 Iris pallida
AATACGTCGTTTTAGCGACGCCTAAAGACGTCGCTAAAAACGACATTTTCGTCGCTAAAAATATTTAGCGACGAAATACCGACGTTTTGGGTTTGGTCGCGGAAATGTAAGTCGCTGATCTTCAAAACGTCGCCAAACGTCGCTAGTACCGACGGTGTACGACGTATATATATACGTCGGTATATTACCGACGGACTACCGTCGTATCGTCGGTAGTTATCGACGTGTACCGATTACATACGTCGGTATATTACCGACGTCTACCGTCGTATCGTGGTGGCGCGAGCGACGTGTACAAAGTCGCTACACGTTGGTAAAATCCTGGAATGATTACCGAGTTTACCAACGTTTACCGTCGTTTAAAATGCCAGAAATGTCGATAATTTCTGGGATGATTACCGACGTTCATCGACGTTTACCGACGTCCTCCGACGTATAAGGACGTCGGTAAACGTCGGTATCCTGGAAACATATTGCAGATTTACCGACGTTTACCGACGCAAACTTACGTCGTAAACGTCGCTAAATCTGCAAAAAAAAAAAAAAATAAAAAAATACAGAATGTACATTTCTCCCTGCAGTTTAAAAGATAACCATTTCTCACTGTAGAATAGGATCCAAACAATCACAGAATGTTCATTTCTCACTGACACAGGTTTCAGTCCCTATAACCAAGTCTACAACAATCACACAATGTCCGTCTCAGAATGTCCATTTCTCACTGTACACAGGTTTCAATCCCTATAACCAAGTCTACAACAATCACACACAAGAAATAACCAAGTCTACACCCAATAACAAAGTCTACAACCAATAACCAAGTCTACACCAATAACCAAGTCACCCAAATACCAAAGTCCAACCAATAACCAAAGTCTACACACAACCAACAAATAGAATAGGATCCAAACATCCAAATCTACACAACCACAAATATCCAAGTCACAACAAAGATAAAACAAACACAAAAAACAGTCCTAACTAGACTACTAGATCTGGTGCACCAGGGGCACCGCCGCGACGAAGGGATAAGACAACTCATACTCCTCAAGTAATCGATACCGATGGAGCAGGCAGTGACATCGGTGGAGTCGGTGTCAAGAAGAAGGCGGTGGAGGCGGCGAGTCGACGACGATAAAGGCGCACCCGGAGGACCAGCACGTTCCAACGCGTAAGTCGCTGGTGGTATGAATCCATGATAGATAACATTTTATCACTGCTCTGGACCATCGAATCCTGCGCCAATCTCAGCCTCTCGGCCATGGTCACCTGTCCTGTCTACAGCTCCGTCACCGTGCGCTCTAACCCTCCAACGGTGCGCTCTGTCCTCTTAATCGTCTGCATGAGGTCCATAATGCCGCGGTCGAGCGCATCCAATCGTACTAGCAGCGCAGGATCGTCCGTAGGGTGCTGAGACTGCACCTCGATCCGTCGTAGCAGGTCGTCACGGAGAGACTCTATCATCTGGTGGACTCGGGCAGACTCCTGGGACGGTTGTGGACCATGCACACTAGCAGGAGATGTCCTAGAGGACTGGGTCGCAACTAGGGCACCATAGGATCCCGTACCGTAGTACGTACCCCTACGGAGTCCACCAGCGGCGGCAATCCACAGCTGGTCCGCTGACGGAGCTTGAGTGGGCTGCGAGGAAGTATCGGCCTCTCCTGCATCAGGTGCACTAGCAGCCGTCCGTTCCCGCAGCCTCTGATACTCGGCCTAGAAAGTATGGATAGTACTCTATAATTTCTAATTTCTAATTAATGTACTTATTATTACTAACTACATGAATATTTATTTGCATCATATTTACTAAGTTATATTAAAATTGACACGAAGTATTATATTAAGATAACGTATTGTAATACTTATATAGGTCTGCTCGGCCCTCTCGTCAATAAGGTCTTCGCCCTTCCGATGGGTGGCCAGGAAGACGGTCACCATATCGACGTTACCGACCTTCCTTACAGACCTTCCTTACCTGTAATTAAATATATTATCTTAGTAATAATTTATCGGTTTTGTATTAAAATAATATTTCTAAAAGAGGAAGACATACCAGACGACGGAAATGTTCCGTCATCGGAATCGACCCACCGTACCACTTCGAGGCATGTTGCCTAGCCGCCTTGGCCTTCTCCGACTTCTCCTTATACCTTGGCTAGTCGAATCGAGCCTTCATCGCATTCCACTGATCAGGGGTGATCCAACCTTGGATCGGCTTTCCGGCACGATCACGATCCTTCTGATCATTGATAGCGTCGCGGATCTGCTTGGCAGGAACGGCAGAAAACATCCCCTCGATAAGCTCGGCCCGGTGCGGTGGATAGAAAAACATATCCTAGAAGAGCGCAAACCAAATATTTATCAGTTATATGTAATATGCAAAAATTATATGATTCATGTTAAAAGCAAATATATTTTAACCTTGAAACGCGCAAACCAGAAGGCCTTCCTCTCGTCCGGAGCATCAGAGTAGTTAATCCAAGCACCACCATAATTATGCCTCAGCATGTGGCCTAGACGTCTCTGTACCTCTGGGGACGATATCTATACAAACATATTATATTCATGAAAAAAGTTAATTTATGATAAAAACAGAAAGAAAAAAATTATAAACCAAAACACCTACTTTGTACCGTCGGCCCAGATCTCCGTCCTCCTCTCCTCCGGAGGTGCACACGCATCATCTGCATGATGCTGGTCGGCCGTCGGTGCCGCCGCCTCGGCCGTCGCCGCAGCCTCTGACATCTGCTCATCCGTCTCCATCGTCGTATCAACATCAGGAACGCTAGATGGGCGAGCACTCTCAATAGGCCTGGAACTACTCGTCCCAGGAGATATGCCATGTGACGTCGTCCCAGCAGGCCCAACTACTGTTCGATATGGGGGAGTAATCGACGACGAGGATCCAAAGCCGGTACCATTATGAGGTACCGAAGGAAAACTCCGTCCTCTAGCAGTACCTGTAGAAAGTACCGAAGGATCATGACCTCGTCGTCCCCCTCGCAACGCTTCGCGACGACCTGCCATACCTGATAACAGCATATGATAATACAACAAATAATAGAGACTAGAAATATGAAAGTACAACAAATAATAGAGACTAGAAATATGAAAGTACAACAAATAATAGAGACTAGAAATATGAAAGTACAACAAAGACAAGATAATAACCAAGAAAACATATGATGATACATTCTACAATAAATATCTAAGTCCAGATAATATATTCTAGAAGAAACATCTAAGTTCAGATAAGTATATCTCTCTCAATCATCTTCAGAATAATCATCTTGTTCGTCTTCCTCGACCTCCTCTTCCTCTTCCTTCTCATCTTCACTGTCATCTTCGCCTTCGTCGGCTTCGTCTTCCTCTTCGAATAATTCTACATCTTCTACATTATGTGTCGTGTAATGCGTAACTTCCGTGGAGTCCATATCGACAATATTGGTTACAAGAGATAGCTCGTCCTCCTGGTAAGCTTTTTCGTCAACATCAAAAGTATCTCTAGCTTTAGTCTTGCATACTGCCCACCAGTCAGACTTTGTTGCTCCCCGTCTCGGATAAGCTGTGAAGTACACGAGCTGAGCCTGAGTTGCTAGGACAAACGGTTCGTAGCCTTGATATCTACGCTTGTAGTTTATATCTAGAAGACCATGCTTGTCAATTTTCCAACCTTGATTTTCAATCGGATCGAACCATTCACACTTGAACAACACGATCTTTGCAGGTTCTCTGCCATTATTATATGACAACTCCACAATCTCTCGCAATATGCCAAAGAAATCATTTCCTGGATGACATCTTTATAGTTCGAAGACTTGATACACAAACAACTGTTTTTCGTGGAATCAAGATCCAGGAAGCTGTCTCTGATCGGAGCATTTGTCGACTTGAACCGAAAGCCATTGACACAGTAACTTGGCCATATTTTGACAAAAGTAATTGGTCCCTTGGCAAGAGTTCTAATTAATTCAATCTCGGGTGAAATTAGACGATCGACCTGAATATCAAAGAAGCGATAATAAGTTATTTATTGCGCAGTTGCATTAGAAGAGGCCAGTAATTATAGAGCTACTTATATATTCGCTCAACCAAGAAGGAAAATAACGTCTCATTTCTTGTTCTAATGCTTCGTCTGTTAGGTAGGGTCTAACCAGCCTCTCATCATTATATGTACTGGAAAACAATGAAGCAATCGCCGATTAGTACAATAATATTAGCTTATACTATTATATTGAGATGACGTAAACTCATCATCCTGAGTTACTTACCCCTCTAGCTTCTCCACTTTATCCTCGTCGTAATTGAGTAATACATACAACTGAGCAGCCCTTAGCTCTTCGTTATTCAAATATTACTTCTTCATTTTCTCCGAAGGCTTTTCGGATGCATTGAATACTTTCAGTATTCCATCATTAAATTCTTGATATCCATCGTCGTTTCTCGGAGCCCTCGTTCTATTCGTAGAAACATGAGGTTTGAAATAGGAGAAGCAAAAATTTGTAATCTCCTCGAGAATATAGGCTTCACAAATAGAACCCTCGACCCGAGCCTTATTTTTTACCTTTCTTTTTAGGTGATTCAAATGTCGCTCGAACGGGTACATCCAATGATATTCGACGGGTCCACCAACACGTGCCTCGTAGGAAAGATGAATCGGCAAATGCTCCATAGAGTCGAAGAATCCAGGAGGGAACACCCTCTCTAGCTTGTACAGTGTTACCGCAATGTCCTTCTCTTGCTTTTCTAGACGATCAACGAGCAATTTCTTAGAACAAAGGTCCCTGAAGAATATGCTAAGCTCCGTCAATGGATCCCAAACTGCCTGCGGTAAGAATTCCCGAAATGTAATCGGAATTAACTGCGCCATGAATACGTGACAATCATGGCTCTTCATACCTGTCAGTTTGTTCTCCTTGAGGTCGACGCATCTTCTCAAGTTCGAAACATACCCATCTGGAAATTTCAGACCTTGAATCTACCTACAAAGCCTCACTTTATCCTCCTTCTCCAGTGAGAAAATTACCTTAGGCTGCTTCAACTTTCCATTCCCGTCCTCTATCAAATACAATACAGGACGTCTACATATTTCTTCCAAGTCCAATCTAGCCTTTGGATTGTCTTTCGTCTTCCCCTTTACGTCCATTACAGTATTAATTATGTTGTCAAACACATTCTTCTCGATATGCATGACATCAAGGTTATGTCTAATCAGATTGATGCTCCAATATGGAAGATCCCAAAAAATACTCCTCTTCGTCCAGTTATGAGTGCGACCAAATCCGTCACACTTTTAGTCCGTAGCAGGCTGCTCAATAGCTCTTGGTAAATCTTTTACCTCTTTCCATATCGTGTATCCGGGCCACCTTGGCGGGGGATTAGCCTTCTCCACAACGCCAGCACGAAAAGTATTCTTGTTCCTCCGGTACGGATGATCCTTCGGCAGAAATTGTCGATGACAATTGAAGAATCACGATTTGCCTCCGTGTTTCAAACAGAAAGCCTTAGTGCTGTCCATGCAATACGGACATGAAAGACGACCATGCGTGCTCCATCCAGATAACATTCCGTAGGTCAGAAAGTCGTTGATGGTCCACATAAGTGATGTCCGCATCTGGAAATTTTGTTTTCTAGATATATCGTACGTGTTGGAACCTACTTCCCACAGATGATTCAACTCATCAATCAACAGCTGTAAATACACATCGATGTTCCTTTTCGGATTGTTCGGACCTGGGATAATAACGATGAGAAACATATACGGAGTCTTCATGCACATCCAAGGCGGTAGATTGTACGGGGGTGACGATCACAGGCCAACACGAATACTGGGATCCCGAAAGTCCGAATGGGGTAAAACCGTCGGAGCAGAGACCCAATCTGACATTACGCGGATCAGAAGCAAAATCTGGATACTCTCGATCAAAGTGCTTCCATGCTTCTCCATCAGATGGGTGATCTAACACTCCTTCGGTATGTTCCCGCTTATGCCAACTCATGTTTTCTGCAGTTTCCTTCCCCATAAACAACCGCTGCAACCGCGGCGTCAACGGCAAGTAGTGCATCAAAGAGGTAGGCTTCCTGGCACCGACAGACTTTCCTCTACCACATGCCTTGTAGCGATCGACACCACAAAATCTGCAGTCGTCTTCATCCTTGTCGTCTTTGTAGTACAACATGCACCCGTTACGACAGGCATCAATTTTTTCGTATTCCATCCAGAGCGATCTAACCATCCTCTTAGACCGGTAGAAGTCTTTAGGCAACTTCACACCCTCAGGCAATATTTCTATAAGCAACTCCATAAGACGGTTGTAGCAATCTTGCGACATGTTAAAATCGGACTTGATGCTCAACAATCTTGTAACCACCTCCAACGGTGAATGATCCTCACAACCAGGATATAATGGAGTCCTTGCATTCTCCAGCAACTCCATGAACTGTGCAGCATCGGGGTTCGGTGCCTCCTCAGCTGCATCATGATCATCCGGATCGAAACTAGGCCCGGCCGCGTCAAAAACCATGTTCACCAACCCATCGTCGTAAGGAGCATTGTTGTGGACATCTACATAAGGCTCGTATTTCGATGCTAAAGACACAAGTTCTCCGTGCCCGCTCCACTGATAGTAATTCGGCGTGAAACCCTTCGAGTATAAATGATACGTGACATCCACTTCTGGATGATATTTCAAGTTGCGACATCTCACACACGGACACTTAATTTTGGTACCGTCCATGTACTGAGGGAACGCCTTGGCAAACTGCAGGAACTGGTGTACACCCTCTATGAATTCATCCCGCACACCGCACATGTCATCAGGATGACGGTTGTACATCCACGTACGATTCTGCAGATAGTAATTCAGCTCCATAATTCTGTAAGATAGATACATCAAGGTAGTGAATGATATGGAAGTGTCAAAGCTTTGAAATAGTAGCTCAACTGAGGGATAGAGTTAATTGGAGGAAGTTACTGGGGAAAGTGAAGACCGACATGAACTGATGACGCACGAAAATGAGGGTCTCAAAGCTGGAACAAGTCACATTGTGCTTTGGAAAAGAACTCTTGCAAGCTCTTTGTTCACAAAGCAAGCTATAAATAGAGAATACAGAACAAATAATGAGTTCGTAACTCAAGTATAGAGCATACAAGAGTCGTAAACTCGAGAGATGTTCTGTATTCGTTATATCTTGCTTTCTGCACAAAGAGCTTAACAAGAATAGAACATATCCAAAATACAACTTTACTTGTTATAACTTTGATCCCCAAATTCTCGTTTGTCAGTTCATGCGGTCTACACTTTTCGCAGTATATATACACATGACATTTTACGTTAAATGGTCAGAGATTATCGGTCATCTTCTTTTCATATTGCTAACTTTTGTTTCGCGTGTTTGTGCGTACGGTGGTTAGAGATTATCGCGGCAGTATATCACCCGTGTCTACAATATTTCATATAGGCTGAGTTGTATAAGTCAAGTTTTAGGATATTAGTCTATATATTATGTATAGTCCAACCGAGTCAACTCTAAGCTAAACTAGTCCATCCAACTTGGTCAAACTAGCCATTTCTAAGTCGTATAAGTCAAGTTTTAGGATATTAGTCTATATATACTAGTCTAAACTCTCCCTCCTCTCCAAATACCTAGTACTAGTTAACCCTCCCCCTTTCTCCCACTAGACACACACATACATATACATGATGTATACAACCACACCATAGTTCCCAGGTTCTTTTAACCTAACTTTCCAGTTGGTACTAACCTCAATAGAACAAACACTCTCACAGCTCAAAATACTAACACATGCTCACGCCTTACTCTTGTGACACTCCCTTTCAAACACAAACACACACCTATATGTTCCCTTACACATGTTGCCAAGTTACCTGTAAAAATAGGAAATCCTTGTTGTCTAAAATAAGACACAATTCTATAAAGAGAACCATACTATAGAACTCACACTTTAAGACAATAGATGAAGGAAGACTTGTATGGAGGATCGTCTACTTTATTCATGGAGTTGTCATAGGGTGTTGAGCGATGTCATTTTATTCTTTTCTTCTTCTTCTTCTTAGGATTTTTGAGTATTGGATCTTGAGACATATATAGCTAGAACTTACGAAGAATGGAGTACCGTACTTCAACAAATAGATGTTGACTAATTGGTTCATATACTTAAAATCTTCGGCCATTGGGGATATTGGTAAACTAATATACCTAGATTACCCAAAAGTACACTTGTGAACTAGGATAAAATAATTAGTTGTGTACTAAACGTCTCTAAGTTTAGGAATGTTGCAAGGTGAAACAATGTATCAAACACTATATCGAAACCCAAACCCAATATGCAAATCCAAATTAATACGAAAATACACAAGTGTAAGTAGGGGATTAAGTGTACGGAGGTGAAATACATATATATGCATGCTTGGGGGTGTCCACGTGTCCAACAAATGGACACAAAGTGTCCAAAACCTCACGAACACACTGTATCAGTGAACACATGGTCGTAATGTGTCTCCGTGTCCATTTTGGACACGAAAAACACCTCAATTAGGGTTAGGGTTTACCTTCAGTCTCTTCGCGGTGGTGGAGGAGGAGGAGGACAAGTTCGATGGTGGAGGAGGAGGATATCGCGGTGGAGGAGGAGAAGGGGCTCGCGGTGGAGGAGGAGGAGGAGAAGGGGCTCGCCGGAGGGAGGAGAAGGGGCTCGCGGTGGAGGAGGAGGATGAGCGGCGCCGGAGGGAAGGGGGTCGGGCTGTCGTCGAGGTCGGGGGAAGAGGGGCGGGAACAAAAAATTTGGTGAGAGGAAGAAATGAAAAATCGAACCGAGGAAACCCTATTAGCAGCAAGTTAGCGATGTCTGTAAATACGTCGCAAAGCGTCGACTTTCCTTTAATATTCGGCGACGCCATAAGCTTTGCGACGCTAACCGTCGCTGAACTAATAAAACTGACGACGTTTTCCGACAAATCAACGACGTTGGTTTTTATTACACTAAAGGTAGTCGCAATATGTCTCTGTTTGTCGCTATCAGCGACGTATTGTGACGCTTACTTTTGGCGTCACTAATTCCAGAAATATTAGCGACGTTTTAAGTTGGCGTCGCTAATTTCGTCGCTGATATGACTTATTTTGGTAGAGTGTGTGTGTGTGTGTATATATATATATATATATATATATATATATATATATATATATATATATATATATATATGAAATATATATATATATAATCATATATGATAACATATATATATAGTCATATATAGATAGGAAAGAGAGGAAAGGAAATGAGATTAACAATGTGTGTGTGTGTGTGTGTGTGTGTGTGTGTGTGTGTGTGTGTGTGTGTGTGTGTGTGTGTGTGTGTGTGTGGTTTGAGGGACAGGTTCAGTCAAGAGGGACTGGAAAAATCCCCTGCCCAAACTCAGCACACAACCATAAATATAGAACTATATATACACTAACACAATATATATAGTTATATATATAGGAACTATATAATTATACATAGAACATATACAAATATATATATATATATATATATATATATATATATATATATATATATATATATATATATATATATTTATATTTTTATATTTATATATATATATATATATATATATATATATATATATATATTTATATATATATACATGAAAGTACAAATATCAAAACTATACAAACTAAACTAATTAGCAAACCTACGGAACAATCCTAACTGAGAACCAAAACCCAAACTGAGAACAAAGTAAAACATATATATATATATATATATATATATATATATATATAAAAAATATATATATATATATATATATATATTTTTTATATATATATATATATATTTCTTATATATATATATATATATATATATTTCTATGTATATTATATATATATATATATAATATACATAGAATATATTAATGAAAGTATATAGCTAACCTATATAACTAACCAACAGAAATCCAAAAACTGGAAAATAACCAAATCCTATCAAATGTTCAGAAAATAGAAACTGTTATACATAGGGAAAAGGGAGGTAAAGTGTGTCCAGACATGAGTCAGCATGGTAGGTGCCAAGTGTCGTGAGGGTGTCCCAGTGTCGTATCCAAACTGTGTCAAAAACATGTGTCAAATAGTGTATCAGCGACTGTGTTCAGTATAGCCTCGTGCTGCTATATCGTGTCCTCTAGGATACAACACATATGATCTCATGTCACATGCTCGTGTATAGAGCTGGGTTATGTATAGGGCTAGGTGTCCAATAGCCTGTAACGTGTCTAGGACGTGTCGTGGCTCGACACGAAAGCCGTATCAGTGGCAAAATCTCACGCTTGCACGGTCAGTGAAAATCCAATGCGAGTGCGATTTCTCATTCGATACGATTCCATTCTTCGTGAAACTTTGTGAGCACGTTGACAAAGGTTGCCCCCACGTGTCCATATATCCTATGCTACGAGAAAGGAGGGTCGGGTAGTAGAGGATGTGTCCAAGGCCTGTGCGAGCATCCCCGTATCCGACTTGGACACGAAAATCATGTCAAATCCAACTCCGTCTTTATAAAACATGATCTACACATGAACAGCAAGAAATTTATGAAATTAGTTTTGAAAATAATTTACAAACAATCCATTGAGGCATTTCATCAAACACTTCCTACAATACTCCGATACGCCTATCAAATTGACATAAAATCCTACCAAACTTGGTCTACAGGTGTATGGTACCTAGATGCATGCTTCTATGAAGAGAAACCAGAAGAACAAATGAGTTTAGAGCCATTACTATTGTGAGTTGGAATCTTAATGCAAAAGCCTAGAAATGAGATCATTTACCAACTTGTTATGGTCCAAGAGCCTCCAATCCTTGCTAGCTTGCCTCTATAGACCACTTCTACAGTATGGAAGTGTGATGCAAAAATTGGACTCAATTTGGAGTTGATTTGGAGAAAGAGGGTGGATTTGGGGAAGAACACAAATTAGGGTTTTGAAGGGGCAATGAAAAGAGGTAAGATGCAAAGAAGTAATGCTCTTATGGGGGGACTATGCTATGGCCGGCCACATGCTAGGGTTCGGGTTTAGTGCAGTGTAGGCTATGGGCTTCTCTCTACAATGTAAATTAAGCCCCCAAGTTAAAGGCCCAATTAGAAATTAAGTTCAAGCTAAATATCTAACTTAGCTAAAATATCTAGATATTACTAACCTTGTCTTCTAGTTAAAAAACATCTAATGCAATATCTAGGCTAATGACTAACATCTAGGTTAGGGCAATTCTAGGTTAAGGCTTAACACAATAATTAGCACATTATTAATTATCAAAAATTCAAATTAATTCTAATAAATCACAAATAACCAAAATACCCTTAGGCTAAAAAATGTGGTAATGACAAATCTAGCTGTCCTATTTATTCTAATACAATTCGCTTGTCAGTAATGGTACGGTTAGATCAAAGGTCAATAGGATTGACATTGAGTTTGATGCCGATGATCTGGCAATTATGCTTTATATTCCCAATGTAGGGAAAGTATTAGTGGATATCACCTCAACTTAATTTCTAGCCCACATGAGTTTGACTCTTTTCATGATTTTTTATTTACACCTAATCCACGTCCCAAAGGTAGTCTTCACCCCAAGCACATGAACGACTACTTTTATGACTTGTATCGAATGGTGTTTTCTACTATTCTTCCAAAACAAACCTCCACTGATGAGATCACATACTTGGAACTCTCTGCCATTTATCATCTTCACTTCCAAGTTCCTTTACTTTTCCTAAGACTGTTATCGCTAGTATGGAAAAGTGTTACAAGAAACTGTGACGACTTCTCTACGTAATGTATCTTCCTTACATCTTTGAGTATTTTGATGTTATCTTGGATGAATGTCCCCAGGATGCTCCACCTTTCCATTTTCATGAGCATCGTAGAGTTGCTCATGTTTTCGTAATTCAGCCTCCTCCACCTTCTTATGTTGACCCATCAACTGGTAGTTCACATCCTTCACGTCCTCCTACTGGTGTTACTCGTGAGTCTCTTCAGGCCTTAATGCTGGATCAGTTTAGGTCCATGAATTTTTGTACCACCCTCCAGTTCCAAGCCTTGACCAACACCGTGAGGGACGTTACCTACAGTTTTGCTCACAACCCTGGCAGCCCAATTCCCATGGTTCGTGACCCCTCGGTACTCGGTTATCGGATTGATGATAGAGAGGCTCAACGCTATTTTGACCCAGCTATTGTTTGCTATGATCCCCACCGCACTGCTGAGTCCGGTCCTGCTAGGGCAGCAGATACTGATGATGATGAGGAGGAGGATGATGATGATTGAGAAATGATATAGATTCACTAGTTAGTTCTGGCTTTATTTTAGTATTTATGTATTAGAGATATGCTTCTTTAAAGCATTTTCAGTATTTCAGTTTAGTTTGACATATGCTAGTTTATTCACTCTATGTATGAGTTTCATATTTCAGCAATTTATGCATTTATAGTTATGAGATTCTCTTTATGCTTACTAGTTTATTTGCTACTTGTTTATCTGTGCTGAATACGTTTTCAAGTTCCGTCATTTTGATTATATGACAAACGGGAGAGAAATATGATACTTTTTACTTTTTCCATATTACATGTTGAATACATATTTCTCTAAAAATTTTGGTTTGAGGATTTCTTTAAGCTTTTATAATGTTCAGAGGATATGATTTGTTGTGGGGGAGCAAGTCATTCAGAGGACTTGATCATTTTTTGCGGTGGAGCAAGTCTATTAGCAAGCTATTGTACCAATAAAAAAGCTACTTCCGTACCGCACCAATCTTCTTCCCAATAAAGTTGAACAATGATAAACTATTAACCGTAGTTTTGTCAAATTATCAAAATGGAAAAGATTGTTGGCTCATGCAGCCATGATCAACCTGATTTTGATAATTGACTTAAAACTCCGACTTTGATATGAAAAGACAGAAGACGATTGCAGAAGATCGCAGCCGATATCGTCAAGCAATTTTTTTACTTTATTTTGTATTTTTTATTTCTTGAGTCTATATTATTTATGAGTCGGGATCACTGGCAATTTAGAAGATTATCCTCACACAAACCTATTTTTGACCCAAACCCAAACCAAACATTCAAAACCCTTGCTAAATTAAAATTAGCCAGAAAACCTACTAGCCAAACTCGGGCCAAGTTCAGACCAAACTCGGTCACCTAGAATTACTCTTGGTCAGCAGCAAATTCATACTCCTTTGGACCTCAAACGTTCAAAATTATGAACGTTGCCCTAACTGAGTTATGCCTGAACTCTGGTTCAAAAATTCCTATAAATAGAGAAGAATTTGACATTTCTAAACACTCAATCCATTCTTCATCTTCTCTATCTACTCTAAGCCTTCCTATTACAAAGATCTTTCAATCTTCCTATTTCTAAGACAACTCCTATTCTTCTAAGTGCCAGTGGTTTCCGATTAGGAGTATTCGAGTTGTACAAGCTTGAAGTATAAAAGCTTTATGCAGACAATGTCAAAGTTTGAGCGTGGGCTTCGGATCAAAACATGACGGTGTTAAAGTTGGTTCACTCTTTGGAGTAAAGTACGCGGTGTAATCTCTATTTCAAATACTGGATCTAACATCGAGCAGAGTTCTCGAGACTGGACTAGTCCTCTCAAAGGAAAACTAGTATAAAATCTCGGTGTCTGCGTATTACTTACTGCTTTACATTACTGCATTCAAGTATTTGTTTATATCTACCTTTATCTGCTTAATTTTTATTGGGGATAATTCTTCCGCTACACTATATTCACCCTTCCTCTAGAGGTGCCATCGATCCTACAATACTCTGTGTACAAGAGATGTTCACATCTATAGCACCTCTGGGCCAACCTTAAAACACTTTTCCCCCAGTGGATTCAACTTAATTCGTTCGTAGATAACCTATTCTCTAATCAGGTTTTCCCCAACCAAATAAACCGTTCATGTCCACATCACCTCTGAACTTATCAATTCTTGAAGCCCAATTGCCCCAAAAATGTCTTGTTTCTAACATCTGACTGGATTAGAAATAGTAAATGCATTCTAAAGAAGTATTCATGTTTGTATTACCTCTGAATTTTCATTAAAATTGACACTTTACAGAGTTTCTTGAATTTGCCAAGTCCATATCACCTCTGAGCAAATCTAGCAAGAAATATTTATCACGTCCATATTAACTCTGATAATATTTCTTGCTCCTACATTATTACTTGTACTTGTTCCAGTACGCCATAAGTAATAAGTCCACTAAAAGCTATTTGTCACATCTATAATACCTCTGACAATCGCTCCATGTTTCAACTTATTATCTATACCTAGTCTTAGGCATGCAATGGATTATAAGTTCAGTAAAAATTCTCTAGTGGATATAATTTGTTACGTCCACATTACCTCTAACAATTATTCTTTATTTTAATTAATTACTATATATACCTAATTTAGGTATGCAACAGACCGTAAGTCCATACATAAAGGCATGTCATTGAATATGAATACCTTCTATCCTCCTAAACGATTATCATGATCCATAAAATAGTCAATAATTTTTAATTATTCTCATTAAGTCTAACAAATGTTGGATCATATGTATATTGTCATTCCTATTTCAAAGTCAGCTTCCTCATTTGTATGTGAGGCACATGTAGTGAATGATATCACACGCGGCCTTAAAAACTACCATTGCTGAGGCGTATATTGAGACTGATGTTGTGCTCGGTCTAACAAGTTACTCTTAAAGTGCTAAGAGCAATATGCCAAAAAATAAAACCTTTATTGATAGAGGAGGAAAGGGTTACAAAATATGGCCAATCTTGGGCCAAAAGAACCCTAAACAACAACAAAAAAGATAGAGAAGTGTTAGTCCCTTGGCCAACAATCGATGGAAAACCACGAATTCAGAAACTATTGTAAAGACAATGTTTCCAGCAACAACACCTTAAAGAAGGTGATGTTGTATTACGGGAATCTAAAAAGATTTTGTAATATTTCTCGAAGGCAACAGAACCGTATAACTTCTAAAGAGAAGCCACAGTATTCTCGAAGGCAACAGAACCGTATAACTTCTAAAGAGAAGCCACAGTATTCTCGAAGGCAACAGAACCGTATAACTTCTAAAGAGAAGCGACGGTATTCTCGAAGGCAACAGAAGAAGAAGAAAGCCTGCTGGGGTGAAAGATCACCGGCGCTCAAAGCTATATCCGCCTTACGGACAAGCCTCCAGGAAGCAGCAAGTTCGAAGAGAACTTTAGAACGCTGGCCAAAAATGTCGACGACTCCTCGGAATAGCAACAGCACTTCTCTCTCTCTCTGGAAATTCTCTGATTATTTTCTGTAACCCTGGAGAGAGGAGATGCTCCTGATATTATAGGCACGAGGTGGGCTTTTCAAATTCTGAACGCACGCCCTGGTTTAATGCCAGATCCGGATTTTCTGGATCTGAGCCATTTCCGGATCTGAGCCCACAAGACCCGCGGACGTTACATAATTTGAACGGCCCACTCGACCCGCTCGACCCGCTCGACCCATATGACCCGTACGTCCCGTACGCTCCGTACGCTCCGTACGCCTCGCACGCCACGCAGGGCCGCGCAGAGGCTCGCGCACGAGCGCAACTAAAGCGCACAATGCGCCTTGCGACGAGCTGTCGTACTAAGTGCAAACTGCCATCAAAAAGCCACAATAAGCCTCAAAAGCCCATTAGCCCAAGCCCAAGCCCGAGTCCGAGTCCGAGTCCGAGTCCGAGTCCGAGTCCGAGTCGCTAAGCCCCTTCGGGGCTTAGCTCCAATCTATTTTCATTTTGGCCAAAAGTTGGTTCTCACCTCTATGTAAAATCCCCCCACATGGCACCCTCCATTGGGCCTCAACCCATGTGCATCTCTCTATTCCTTCATAAGTAATATATAGAGATACATATTGGTGTGATTTTCCGATGTGGGACTATCTTTTAACAATAGAATGTTGTGAACACACACAACACATAGAATAAAACACCAACAATCCCCCACATATCTCTATATATATGAGTTAAGCGTTCCATATAATAACTGTCCATTATGCGTTAGGATAGATGTCGCTGACGACTTGAATCTTCCCGCATGGGTTGAACAACAGTATGATACAAGAATGGACTACGCCTTGAATTCTGTACCACAACTATAATTTTTTCCCACTCACATAATGTAGTTATCTGTGCTTCTGGCTGCACATTAAAGGCCTTGTGCCAGCCTGGATTTCAATGTATATATTTTGGGCGTCTACAAATTTACCCTCAAGAAATGGCCTATTTTTCTGTTCATATATTATAGGTGAGTTCTTTATTAAAGAGACATGGCATGAAGCGTCCAACGCTTCCTTTGCGGTGCTACGCCGCTATGACATGGCCTTAAGCCGAGGACCTTACCCCGAATCACCGGGAACCTCATCGTAGTGTCATACTACCCGTAGCATGAGGTCTAGCCCCTTTGTAGTGCCAAACTACCCAGCATGAAGCCTTACGCTTCTGTGCGGTGTTACGCCGCTACGACATGGCTTGCAAGGCCGAGGCTTTATCCCTAGTCGGGTTTACCTCATTGTGGTGTCGTGCCACCCGTAACATGAGGAACACCTCCTCTTTGTAGTGCTGACTACATCCCTCTTTAATTCAATATACAGTATTAGGCCAACTGCCTATTTGCGGTGCTACGCCGCTGTGACTTGGCTAACATAGCCGAGGATTTACCTCTTTCGACAACCTCATGGTGGAGTCACCGCCACACATAGCATGGAGTCACACTCCTTGTAGTGCTGTGCTACCATGCTTCCTGTAAAGCATAACAGACCTTCACTCAGTCTGAGAACTCATTAAGGCATTATGCCATCCTTTCCACAGGATTAATTTTCCGTAGAAAATTCATAGTAGACAACAGTGGTTCTGGGTCCGAAACCCTTCCATGTTCCGCAGAACAAGTACCCACTGTTAACTAACATTTTTCCAGTCAATAGTCCTCCCTTGAATCAAAAAATTAGATATCTGGTAGATTTCTCTTTGAACCAATAACATAAAATTTATTGATAGGATTATAATGACACAATATTTGAATGCCTTCAAACCCATCTTCCTTGCTATGTCCTCGACCAGCTGTCGTTTGAGGCCTTTCGTGAACGGATCCGCCAGGTTCTTCTGACTCTGAACATCGATCACTGCAATGACGTCTCGTTTGATGAGATCGTTCACTGCTCTGTGCTTTAACCGCACAGTCCTCTTCTTCCCGTTAAAGAGTTTATTTGATGCTACTGCTGCTGCCGCCTGGTTGTTACAGTATATTGGGATTGCCGGTATCTGAGCTCCAACTACTGGAAGATCATACATGAGCTCCCGAAGCCACTCTGCTTCATCTGCAGCAGCATCTAATGCAAAGAATTCAGATTCCATGGAGGAGCGAGATAACATTGTCTGCTTCTTCGATTTCTACGATATAGCAGCTCCGCCCAAGGCGAATATGAATCCACCTGTAGAATACTCGCTCTCCACCTCTGAACACCAGCTAGCATCACTGAAGCCTTCCACTACTGACGGATCTCCGCTGTAGTATAGTGCAAATGTCTGAGTCTTTTTAAGATATCTCATAACACGCTTCACAGCATTCCAGTGTTTAACGCCTGGGTTGCTAGTGAACCGACTCAGCATTTCCACCGCAAAAGCTATGTCAGGCCTTGTGGCAGTAGTAGCGTACATCAAGCTTCCGATGACGCTGGCGTACTCCAATTGCTTGACGCTTTCTCTCGAATTTGGCTCCCGCTTCTGATCACTCCGGTACGGTGTATCAATTATAGGAAGATCTTGATACCCGTATCGAGTGAGCATTTTCTCAATGTAATGAGATTGTGACAGTGCTATTCACGTGCCTGTCCGGATGATCTTGAGCCCCAAGATAACATCGGCATCCCCCAAGTCCTTCATACTGAACTTGGTCGAGAGAAATTTCTTTGTCTCTGTGACACAGCTTAAATCCGTACCTAGGATTAGCATGTCGTCAACGTATAGACAAACGATAACTCCTCTTCCGTCAGCAAACTTAGTATAGACACACTTGTCTGTTTCACTGACCTTGTAGCCATTTGACCTTATCACTTTGTCAAACTTCTCATGCCACATTTTGGGAGCTTGTTTCAAACCATACAGAGACTTCATCAACTTGCAGACCTTGTCTTCCAGACCTCTGACGACAAAACCTTCTGGTTGTTGCATGTCGATCTCTTCTGTCAGCTCGCCATTAAGGAATACCGTTTTCACATCCATCTGATGTATCACTAGTTTGTGTATTGCTGCTAGAGCAATTAACAATCTAATGGTTGTCATCCGAGCTACTGGAGCATAAGTATCAAAATAGTCGATCCCCTGTTTCTGAGCAAACCCTTTGGCCACTAGCCTGGCCTTGAATTTGTCGATGGTTCCATCTGCTTTTATCTTCTTCTTGAAGATCCATTTGCATCCGATGGGTCTTGCTCCTTCTGGACGGTCAACTAACACCCATGTATTATTGGAGGTGATTGAGTCAATCTCATTGTCTATCGCCTCCTTCCAGAATACAACATCTCTGGTCTTCATCGCTTCATCATAGGTAAGCGGATCTGCTTCCACATGATAAGTGACGAAGTCATCTCCGAAGTCTTTCGGCCTCCTTACTCGCTTAGTTGACGGCTCAGCGAGTTCTGGTTCAACTGGTGTCTCTTCGACAATAGCTTCTTCTTGGACTACTGGTTCTTTAAGGACTTCTGTCTGCTTTGCACTCTCATCATTCTCCGGAAGATCCGCGAGAACAATATTTTTGTGCCTTGCAAACTTGTCTTCAAAATATTCAGCATCGCGAGATTCAATGATATAATTTGATTCTATATCAAGGAATCTCCGAGCATCACTCTTCTCGGCATAACCCAAGAAGATAGCCTTAGTGGTCCTAGTCCCCAGCTTCTGAATCTTCAGATCTGGGAGCTTCACGTAAGCCAGACACCCCCACACTCGAATGACATTCAAGTTAGGTCTGACTTTGAACCAGAGTTCATGAGGTGTTATGTCCGAAGTTGCATACGGTACTCTATTGAGAATGAAAGTAGCCGTTAATGCAGCTTCTCCCCAGAAGCTCTTTGGAAGACCCGCAGTCAACAGCATAGAGTTCATCATCTCTGTCAACGTTCTGTTCTTCCTTTCTGCTACTCCGTTGGATTGAGGAGAGTACGGAGCCGTCGTCTCATTTATGATTCCATGTTCTTTACAGAATGATGAGAAATCATGAGACCGATACTCCCCGCCTCGATCACTCCTTAGCCTTTTGAGTTGTTGTCCAGTTTGCTGTTCAGCCTCGGCCCTGAACTCCTTGAATGCTTCGTCTTTAGATTTGAACAGGTAGACAAAAGCATACTTTGAGAAGTCATCGATGAAAGTAATAAAATACTTCATCTCGGCTTTTGTAGAGAATTGTTTGAAATCACAGATATCTGAGTGAACCAACTCCAGAAGATCTGTGCTTCGATGGACCCTGTGAAAGGGTTTCCTTATGATCTTCGTCTGAGCACACACTTCACATTTCTCTACCTTATCCCCACACTTGGAGATAAGTCCTAGGCTAGACATCTTGTTAATCCTTTTACAATGAACATGTCCTAGCCTATTATGCCACAACTCAAAAGAATAGTTCAAAGTAGAAATAGCATTAATATCATTTTTCTGGGTTACAACAAGCTGAATTTTGTATATTCCTTCAGTCTGGAAAGCTTTTCCGAAGAATGTACCCTTCTTGGACATCACCATCTGGCCAGCATTGATGTCCATCCTCAAGCCTGCGTTACAAAGCTGGCTTCCAGAGATCAGGTTCTTAGCAATTGCAGGAACATGCTTCACTCCTTGAAGCGTCAGAGTGTTCCCCGATGTGAGTTTCAGCTCCACCGTCCCGATCCCCAGTACTTCAGCTTGTGCCTGGTTTGCCATTATGACTTTCTCGGAAGTTGGCTCATAAGAGTCAAACCATTCCTTGTCTGAGCAGACATGACATATCGTACCAGTGTCTATCCACCAGTCCGAGTCAACCCCCACATTTGCAACCTGCGCTATCATTGCAACCAGATTAGTAACCAAAGAAACCTTACTAGGCTCACCTTTTTCTGGTTCCTTGCAGTCACTTTTGTAGTGGCCCTTCTTGCCACATTTGTAACAAGTCACATGGGACTTGGACTTCTGATTCTTGAATGAAGGACTCTTCACTTTCAGATTAGTGAAGTCCTTCTTCTTCTTGTGAGGAGAAGCCGCCTGCTTCCCCTTATACTCTCTGGCTTGGACCAGATTTGCTTTCGCCAGTTGTTTGGACAGAGAATCCATCTTCTGTTGAGAGCGCATCTCGTCCTCAACATGGATCTCTTGCAGGAGATCTTCCATACATATGTCCAGCTTCTTGCGGTGCATCCTTGCATAGAAGTTGCTCCAACCCGCAGGAAGTTTAGAGACGATTCCTCCAACGACAAACTTGTCGACAAGAGGCATCTTCTCGTCATCCAACTTTTGGCACAGCTTCAGAAACTCCTTTACTTGGGGCAGCATAGCCTTCTCATCTTCGAAGGTCCACTTGTGGTATCTTTCAACCAAGAAGATCTTGGACCGATTCTCGTCATCTTCGTACAATTTCCCCAAGGAGTCCCAAATCTCTTTGGCAGAATTCTTCTTGGAATAGGACTTTGTCAGAGAGTCTTCCATGCTATTGAGAATCAACAGTTTACAGATACTGTTTTCTCTAATCCATTTTGCCTGCTTGGACTTAGCAGCTGCAATAACTTCTACGATTCCGGTTGTTGGAACGATCGGTTCTTCCTCATTCAGCACGTGATTAACTTCCACGAGTTGAATGTTTAAGGTTACTTTCCGTTTCCAGATTTGGAAATGTTCGTCGTCGAATTTCTCCAACTTGTTAAAGTCGGTATTGACGAGCGATGCACGTGAGTTATCCATCTTCTCGATATAGCTTTGAGATTGTTAGTCCCTTGGCGAACAATCGATGGAAAACTACGAATTCAGAAACTATTATAAAGACAATGTTTCCAGCAACAACACCTTAAAGAAGGTGATGTTGTATTACGGGAATCTAAAAAGATTTCGTAATATTTCTCGAAGGCAACAGAACCGTATAACTTCTAAAGAGAAGCCACAGTATTCTCGAAGGCAACAGAACCGTATAACTTCTAAAGAGAAGCCACAGTATTCTCGAAGGCAACAGAACCGTATAACTTCTAAAGAGAAGCGACGGTATTCTCGAAGGCAACAGAAGAAGAAGAAAGCCTGCTGGGGTGAAAGATCACCGGCGCTCAAAGCTATATCCGCCTTACGGACAAGCCTCCAGGAACCAGCAAGTTCGAAGAGAACTTTAGAACGCTGGCCAAAAATGTCGACGACTCCTCGGAATAGCAACAACACTTCTCTCTCTCTCTGGAAATTCTCTGATTATTTTCTGTAACCCTGGAGAGAGGAGATGCTCCTGATATTATAGGCACGAGGTGGGCTTTTCAAATTCTGAACGCACGCCCTGGTTTAATGCCAGATCCGGATTTTCTGGATCTGAGCCATTTCCGGATCTGAGCCCACAAGACCCGCGGACGTTACATAATTTGAACGGCCCACTCGACCCGCTCGACCCGCTCGACCCGTACGACCCGTACGTCCCGTACGCTCCGTACGCTCCGTACGCTCGATCTGAGCCCACAAGACTGCCATCAAAAAGCCACAATAAGCCTCAAAAGCCCAAGCCCGAGTCCGAGTCCGAGTCGCTAAGCCCCTTCGGGGCTTAGCTCCAATCTATTTTCATTTTGGCCAAAAGTTGGTTTCTTATTCTCACCTCTATGTAAAATCCCTCCACATGGCACCCTCCATTGGGTCTCAACCCATGTGCATCTCTCTATTCCTTCATAAGTAATATATAGAGATACATATTGGTGTGATTTTTCGATGTGGGACTATCTTTTAACAATAGAATGTTGTGAACACACACAACACATAGAATAAAACACCAACAATAAGAGACCTAAGGGGAAGAGTAGTCGAAATTGTTGATCACATCTGCAATGTCCTAAAGTGTCTTGACACCTGAATTATGAAACAGTCGACAAAAGCCTTCAACTCCTTCTCGCATGTCCTACTCCTCTGGGTCCAGGGGGAGAGACCCAAAGTATGGGACCATGCTTGATGGCCTGGCAATGTTACTTAAGGACATCCCAAGCACAACCAAAAGTTGGTCAGCCATGGCTAAGTTTGTAGCTGCTAGCGTCTTCTTCCTCTAGCCATGAAGAGGTATATAAGACTGTTATATGACAGTCGAACTTGGAGGCACAATTGTATGCAGGCCCCATAGTAGACGATCGACGAGTTCTGGCCCTCTCCAGTCCATGAGAGTGACTACGAAAAGAAAATCTTTTTGGAGCCATGAAGAGACAAACGGGGTAGTAGAGAAATAACAACTCCTTACTTGTATTTATAGAGGATCAACGATTGTTCGTTTAGACCAATAAGTACATAGGAAGACAAAGGGGTTCTAGAGAGTTCAAAATAGCATTAATGACAAACCTTTAATGATGAATCTCATTAATTACAGCTGAGTCATCATTTAAGAATTAACCCTTTTTCGAATAGTTGTTTGTCGTATGTCAAATACACTAACTAGACTTTGCACTTCGATCCCCGTGCTCATGTGTGGGCATTTGATCTAGAGATCTTAAAAAGATTTTTGAAGATCAACAAATATTTTGAAGAACGTAACAGCATCCATGCTATAGATTTTTATGCATCTTAGTGATATGTGTCTTATGTGCCTTACTGACTTTGAGTCTCAAGCGACTCGGTCCTTCTGAAGTCTTATGTAGTTGAGCTCTTCTTACAGTCTTATGTGGCTGACCTCAGTTTTATGAGGTCTGATCTCTCTGGTGTATTACACAGTTACATAATTCTAGGGTCTTGTGTGGCCCGGGCAACTTGTTTTCTTATTTATGCACTCTTCTTACTCATGACTGTTATGCGCCATCTTATTGGGGATACTGATTCTGTAAAGTTTTGACAGAATATAAGTGGCGAGACAGAGATTGCTGGAAAGACAAAATCTTTTATTAACCGTCAAAATGATGACTATATATGATGGATATCTACTAAATTCCATATTTTCATCTCATGGTCATGTACGAAGGAAGGCTATTACATACAGTCTAGTGCTAGCACCCTCTGAAACATATAAGGTTAACTGGAGGCAAGAATACAATACTAGATGGGACCCGCTGAGGTGCAAAACCTGATCCATGTTAGTGCATCTACTAGCATGGGCTTCCCTCTACTTCATTATTGAAGAAAGGGACATATTTGTCAATCAATCCAAACCCACTAGTCAACAACAGGCCTCCATGGTTGGCGATATACCTTGGTGGGACGATACAAAACTGGGCACATAAGAGCCCAAGCTCTCGTCGCCTACTGCTACTGTACATCGGTAGAGGTATTTTGATTGGGATACAATCACAACCTCGCCATGTGTTCTGTAATAATAATACCAGCTAGTATCGAAACATGTTTGGTGGATACACACAGTCTGCTGGGTCTGAAGACGGTATCGACCTTTATATAATATGGTTGTTTAAGTCGTGTAAGACATTTTATGATGTCCTTTCGTGCTCCATCTGAGCACAAGTCATCTAGGGAGCCTCCTGCAAAATATGAAAAACTTGCATTAGGATGAAGAAGTTAGGCACATATACAGGCTACTCTCTGAAAATATACTATCTTAGTTTTGCCACATAAAACAGTCAAGTGCATAGACAAGTATGCCTAGATTCATGTGCCTAAGGACTGTATTGCTATGATTTCTCTAGTTCACACCTATAATAGAACTTCAGTGACAAATCCATCCATGTAGTGCATCTTCTTGATGAAGAAAATGGAGAATAAGCTCGTGGGTTTTACCTTGGGAAGACCGGTGTTTTTGTAAGCACCCTGATTTTTAAAATTATTATTTTTAGATGATTTTTTTATTAAATTAGATTTTTTTTAAATTTAATTATGACTATAGATGTACTTTTCTATAGCATTGATTTTAGGACCACAAGAAATGCCAATCTTTTGAAACGTCCTTCATGAATTTTTTTTTTGAAGTAGACAAGCCCATCTTCAATTTGATATATCATATCTCATCCAAACTTGTCCACTAACATTCTTTTGACTTTGCACAACTTCGGGTCAATTTAGACTATTTGACGATTTACCATAATTCTAGACATAACTTCCAACTTGAGTTCGGGACTCGACATAGATCAAAATCATATGACATATTGTAGGGTTTTGATCCATTTTGAGCCTACGACACACATGCCAAGGGTGTTCCACTCAACAAAGTTTTCATGTGCTATTTATTTGCGAATAGCACCGGAGACTCATTGGTTGACTTTTTGAATTCGATTTGACTAGAAAATATATGGGACCCTAACCTAGCCAACCTCACTTGGTAGAGCCATGTTAGTTTGCCATGACTTCGTAGAATTATATTGAATTTAGTTTTAGGCCAAATAGGTTTAAATACAATTTTGTATGTATATGATTATATTTATAAAAGCCTAAATACTATATATATATTAATCATGGTTAAGTTTGAGATGCATATCGAGTAGGAATTATGGCACGGAGTGTGTAGTCATATGATTTGACTAGTGTATTAACCATGCTAGGGAAGGCCTAGCCATAGCAGTGTCCCAACTAGAAAAACTAGTCAAAGTTGTAGCTTGACCCCTATAAACGATTTAAATAAATAAATTATTAATATTTTGACTTTTAGGAGATCCATTTATTCTAATTTAGCCCGGACTTGACCGATACCCAACCTAAGCCCACGTAGAGATGTTATGTATGCAAAGACACCATGTAGACATATTTTATGTATATATAAATATTTCGTATTTATTTTTAGGGATTGACAATATATTTTCTAAATATTTATTATACGTACAATATAGGTATTATTAATATTTATATGGCTTTTTTGAATATTTGTACAATTTTTGGTGGACCAACTGAATTAGGAGTAAATGTGTCACCCAATACTACACCTACTATTGGTTTATTTTAGCTGTTATAATTTTTATTTTTATTTTTTTGTTGTTATTAAATAATATCATATATTATTGGTTATTTGATAATTTATTGTCAAATAAATAAATATATATATATATATATATATATATATATATATATATATATATATATATATATATATATATATAAGGGTTTATATATAGAAACAAAAAGGGAAAAAATAAAGAAAAAAGATTTATTGTTCCTGCAAAGGGAACAGTAATAAGAATAAGCCCGACCCCTAAAACCAAACAACATATATATATATATATATATATATATATATATATATATATATTTTTTATATATATATATATATATATATATATATATATATATATATATATATATATATATATTATACGAGAGGGGGAGAAAGAGAGGAATAAACCCTAAAACTCGAACCATAAAAACTCTCACCAACCTCCCACGCACACCCCCAGTCACTTCCGCACCGTCGGAGTCGGTCGAACATGCCTGCAGCGATGACAGGACACAAAGGCAGCGACAGTAGCAGTACCAGCAACCGCCCCCAGGTACCGACTTTCAACGTCCGGTTTCTTTCTCATCTTTCGATAATTTTATGACCAAAAAATTTCTGTGTTGACAACCTATACGTCTTTCGATCCCTTCAAATTGATTCCTAGAATTCGCACCATGTACGACAAAAATCGAGTTCCAAAATCGAAAAAAATACAATTTTCTGGATTTAGAAACTGTCCTGAAACCCTAAGTTGGAAGCCGATTTGTGATCAGGATATCATGAATCTTGGAAAACCGCTTGAACAGCCTTGTAGACAACCTAACCAAGATTGAAACACTATTTTTAGTTTTAATTCTAATTGGTTTTTTCTGTTTGAAATCGATTAAAAAATCGAGAAAAAAATAGTAATATTATTTTCAAAAATTAGAAATTTGCTCGATACGGGGTCCGTCCCAACAAACTGGACGACTTGGTCGCAACCCATGAGCACGAAAGGTGTGTACGGATGTTACAGACGTGTGAGCTTTGACGAAACTCGAATTGTTTGCGTGTGCGTGACGAATTCGAGGCGTATCCGTCAAATTTTTCTGTATCGGCCCCTTTGCAAAAACCTCGATTTCTTTGTGCACGTTGGTCACATTGCGACGAAACTTGTGCCACTGGACTCGTATCATTTTTTAGTCCTGTGAGCCAAGTTTAGTCCGAATCTGAGACGGTCGTATCATTTTTCAACGGGCAATTTTGTGCACGGCCCATCAGAATCCAAATCTGGACATACCATTAGGTATATAATTTGTCGACTTTAGATATCACAGGTTTTGGCATATTTTTTATGCAAAGCAGTCCAACAACGGATGCTATTTTGGCCTAAAATTATTGCTTTGCCCCTGTGTTTAGAATTAGACTTACGGATAATCAAACTTAGACATTTTTCTTATGTCAAACACATTTGTGATGTCTGTTTTAGCGTTTGGAGACATTTGAGGAGTTTGATTTTTGTAGCTTACTGAGTGAGTGGATATTGTTGGTTTACATGCTACCACCAGGCAAGTATACCTTGCCAACTTTGTATAGTTTACTTACATACATGCTCTTATTATTGTTTCTTGTTCATGTCTCATTTTCTATTCTATATTTGCAGTCATGCCGTGATTTATTTTCATGTCTCATACCTGTTGTCACTTGCTTTCATCATTAGTTATGCTTTAATATATTTCTATACATGACTTCGATAGTGTTGTTACTTGAGTGACTTGACTCGATCACGTGTTCTATGATACATTAACTTGACCCTCTACTGATACTAGGATTGGCTACTTGACCACGCTCGACCCAGGAGTACCACGTAGGGCTATGATAGAGACTTACTATAGCTAGGGAGTACCATGCAGGACTACTAGCTATAGGACTGGCAGTACCACGCAGGGTTACGGTCATTCGACTCATTTGTAGCCATACTTAGTATTACTTTTCATATGACACGTCATGATCTATAGAGTCTTTCATATGATCTTCATCCTTGTTCTAAAAGTTGTGTTTCATGTTTTCCTTGCTTGATATATATTGTCACAGTAGGAATATTTTATGTATCTTGCTAGTCCCTTGAGGACCTGATGATCTCTCCAGGTATTAATTGAAATTATCAAGGTAGAATACATGGTGGGATGTGAGTGGTTCTCCAAGACTTCAGGTATATGTGCATGGTTGACATTATAATCGAACTATTCCTTATTTATATTTTTTCTTATACTTGATTCTTGTTGTTATTATACCATAGTCTTTTACAAGCTTCCTTTTTTCTTCTAGCTAGTTCATAATATATGTAATATTGGGGATCCACTATAATATATTTATCTATTCTAGAATCAGTATATTACGGTCGAATCAGCCACACTACTAAAATAACCCAGATTAGCGACGTCAGTAGACGTCGCTAAATACAGAAAATACGTCGCTAACAATGATTTGCGACGTATTTAGCGACGAAAAACTTACGTCGCTTATAGGCAAGTCGCAGATGATACTTTCGTCGTCGAACGTCGCTATTTGCGACGCGGCGCCCATTGTCGCTAGACGTCGCCAAATGAGCGACAGAGAGCGACGTATCAGTACGTCGCCAACATTGCAACGTAAAGCGACCACTAGCGATGCTTCAAAAGTTTATAAATGATGACGAGGCATGGCATCCACGTGGCCACGTGGGCAACGTAGCGACGTATATTAGCGACGTCGAGCGACGTAACGTCGCTAGTTAGCGACGTATAGCGACGTCTATTTGACGTCGCAGTACGTCGCAGAACGTCGCTATACGTCGCTAATGTTAAAAAAATTTAAAAAAATATAATTGATATTTTTGTTATGCTGCGTTTCTGTGTTTACAGTGTGTGTGAAGTGCAGTGTTCGAACCATCGACAGTTTCGCTTACTGTTCTATGTTTTATCTTGGATAGAAAGAGCAACAGTTCAGGGTGCACTTCTCAGAGCTTTCTCTTCACGTCCTTCACCTTCTCGGGAACCTTTACGACGTCCGAGAAAGTGAAGGACGTGAAAATAAAGCTCTCAGAAGTGCACCCTGAACTGTTGCTATTTCTATCCAAGATAAAACATACAACAGTAATCGAAACTGTCGATGGTTCCGAACACTGCATTTCACATTCACTGTAAACACAGACACACATCATAACAAAAATACACAATATATATTTTTAAAATTTTGGCAGCACCTCCTTTGTATATCAGATCATCGCTTATAACCCAGCGTAGGTATATTTGTCATCCCGTCGCAGATATCACAAAGTAAATATCACAATAAAAATAGGAGGCAGTGCAAAGTAAATATCACAGACACACATCCTCACAAACATCCAATAGAGTCAAATAAAAATAAAAGATGATAAAAAGTCTCCCACCAAGTGTATAAACAACAGTGTATGAATAAACAATTTGCCCATAGGGCCAATACATACAAGTCATAAAAAAACCAATAAAATCACTGCGGACCCCTGCCGCGCAACTGGGATAGAATGTAGTCATACTGCTCCTGGATGAGCTGTACCGTAGGGGCAGTAGGAGGCAGTACAATGTCTGGAGTCGGCGCCGGAGGCAGTGCAGTATCTGGAGTCGGCGCCGTCGATGGACCCGGAGGACGTACCTGCTCCAGCTCTCGCAGTCGCTCACCATGCGCAGCAAGGGTACTCACCACCTTCTCAGTATACTGAGCGAGTGAGAGAGAAAGGCTCCTCTGCGATCCGTCCAGCTCGACCTGTCTACGCTCTGTACGCTGCGTAGACTCGGTGAGCGTCTGTAAGTTGGCAGCTGCAGCCTGATGCAGACTCATCAGCTCCTGTATACTGCGCTCGACCGCATAAAATCGTCCGGTGACGATCGGAGGGTCGGATCGTCGCTCGACCGCATCAGAAATCTGCTGCTGCAACTCGCGATGCAGCTCCTCGATCTGACGACGAACATCCTCAGCTCGTGACGACGCCTGCGTAGCCGGAGACTGCGCACTGACAGAGGGGGCCCGAGATGACTCCGAAGCCAAATACGTGCCGTAGGATCCCGTACCGTAGTACGTACCCTTCTGAAGACCGCCAACGGCGGTCATCCAGAGCTCGTCCGGCGATGGCTCTGCAGGCGGCTGGAAGGAAGTACCAGCCCCTCCCTCTGCTTGCGCACTAGCAGCAGCATCAGCCGCCTCCTTCTGTAGCCGAACAAACTCGGCCTAGAACATGTTTGCTAACGTGTAAGTGTTTACTAAAGTCTATATTGATATCTATTTTCCTGTTTTCCAAATTATAGTCAGTTAATATAAAGAATAGAACGTACATATGCCTGCGTCGCCCTCTCGTCAATGAAGTCCCCAGCCCTCCGATGGGTGACCAGGAAGACGGTCACCATGTTCGGGTCCTCACCCTTCTTTACCTGTTAAAATATATTATCTATTATTAGTATTAAACATTATATCGAACTATATATAAATTAATGTCCGTCATAGAAAATGTACCAGACGGCAAAAATGCTCCGTCATCGGAATGGAGCCACCACACCACTTACCGGCGCTCGACCGCGCCACCTTGGCCTTCTCAGACCGCTCCTGGTACTTGGGCTCGCTGAATCTAGCCTTCATCGCAGTCCACTGCTCTGGCGTAATCCAACCCTGGATCGGCTATCCGGAGCGATCACGACGCTTCTGGTCGTCGATCGCATCACGGATGAGCTTGGCTATGACGGCAGAAAATTGGCCCTCGATCCTCGCCGCCCGGTGTGGTGGATAGAAATAGGTCCTCTACAAGAAGTAAAATACAAAAGTTGTATAATATACACAAATGATTATTAAAATTTAAAAATAAACAAATTT
>JANAVB010024996.1:4252580-4300080 GCA_029216955.1 Iris pallida
GGTGACTTATTTTGGTTCAAAGATCTGAGGTCCCGGGGCTCTAACTGGCTGGGTCGTGGCCTACCCTTCTACAGAATCAACATCTTTGTAGTTCGAAGATCTGATACACAAACAGCTATTTTTGGTGGAATCGAGATCCACAAAGTTGTCTCTGATCGGGCAAGTTGTTGACTTGAACCTAAACCCATTAACACAGTAGCTTGGCCATATTTTTGCAGCATAAATTGGTCCCTTGGCTAGCGTTCTAATAGACTCATTCTCAAGTCTTGCGTATGGACGATCGACCTAAATACCACGAAAGAAGCAATTAAGCTCATTCTCAATCAAGTGCATATACAAAAAGGTAATTACAGAGTTCTCAAGTCTTACATATGCACTCAACCATGATGGAAAATAATGCCTCATTTCTTGTTCTAGTTCTTCTTCTGTTATGTGTGGCCTACCTGACCTCACATCATCATTAAATATGCTGAAAACAACATTATTCAATTAATGTAATAGTATAATAATTAACACTATTAAAATAATATAGACGTATTAATTACTTATCCCTCCAGTTTCTCTACTTCCTCCTCGTCGCAGTTGAGTAATACATACACCTGAGCAGCCCTTAGCTCATCATCATTCAGATATCTCTTTTTCATCTTACCCGATGGCTTTCTTGGAGCATTGAATACCTTCAGTATTGTATCATTACTTTCATGATCTCCCTCGTCGTTTCTGGAAGCTCTTGTTCTATTAGTTGCAACATGAGGCTTGAAATACATCGAACAAAAGTTTGTAATCTCCTCGAGAACATAGGCTTCACAAATAGAACCCTCGACCCGTGCCTTATTTTTCACCTTTTTTTTAGGTGATTCAAATGTCGCTCGAACGGGTACATCCATCGATATTCGACGGGTCCACCAACACGTGCCTCATAGGATAGATGAATCGGCAAATGCTCTATAGAGTCGAAGAATCCAGGAGGAAACACCCTCTCTAGCTTGCATAGTATTACCGCAATGTCCTTCTCTTGCTTTTCTAGACGATCAACGAGCAATTTCTTAGAACAAAGATCCCTGAAGAATATGCTAAGCTCCGTCAATGGATCCCAAACTGCCTGCGGTAAGAATTCCCGAAATGCAATCGAAATTAACCTCTCCATGAATATGTGACAATCGTGGCTCTTCATACCCGTCAATTTGTTTTCCTTCGGATCGACACATCTTCTCAGATTTGACACATATCCGTCTGGAAATTTTAGGCCCTGGATCCACCGACAAAGTCTCACTTTATCCTCCTTGTCCAGCGAGAAAATTGACTTCGGCAGGAACTATTTTCCATTCTGCTGTATCAAATGCAACGCAGGGCGTTTGCATATTTCTTCTAAGTCCAACCTGGCCTTGGGATTGTCTTTCATTTTTTCCTTTACGTCCATCACAGTATTAATTATGTTATCAAACACATTCTTCTCAATATGCATGACATCAAGATTATGTCTGATCAGATTGGTACTCCAGTATGGCAGATCCCAGAATATGCTCCTCTTTGTCCAGTTATGAACTCTACCAAATCCATTGCACTTGTACCCAGTTGTAGGATCTTCTATAGCACTTGGAAAATCTTTAACCTCCTCCCATATCGTGGCTCTGTACCACATTGGCGGTGGATCACCCTTCTCTACAACGCCGGCACGGAAAGCATTCCTGTTCCTTCTGAACGGATGATCTTTTGGCAGAAATTGCCGATGACAATCAAAGAAGCACGGTTTTCCGCCGTGTTTCAAGCGGAAAGCCTTACTACGGTCCATGCAATAAGGACATGAGAGACGGCCATGAGTGCTCCATCCAGATAACATTCCATAGGCCGGAAAGTCGTTGATGGTCCGCATAAGGGTTGCCTTCATCTGAAAATTCTGCTTCCTGGAAACATCGTACGTGTTAGCGCCTACTTCCCATAACTGATTCAACTCATCTATCAAAGGCTGTAAGTACACGTCAATGTTCCTCTTGGGATTGTTCGGACCAGGAATTATAACGGTTAGAAACATGTACTGAGTCTTCATGCACATCCAAGGCGGTAGGTTATACGGAGTGACAATCACAGGCCAGCACGAATACTGGGATCCCGAAAGACCGAAAGGAGTAAAACCGTCAGAAGATAGTCCCAACCTGACATTTTGCGGATCTAAATCAAAATCTGGATACACTCGATCAAAGTGCTTCCACGCTTCTCCATCGGATGGGTGATCCAACACTCCTTCAATCTGTTCTCGCATGTGCCAACTCATATTTTCGGCCGTCTCTTTCACCATAAATAATCTTTGCAACCGCGGCGTTAAAGGCAAGTAGTGCATTGAATCGGTCGGTCTTCTTGCACCGGTAGACCTTCCTGTACTAGTTGTCTTATAGCGATCAGCACCACAAAATCTGCACACATTTGCGTCCTTGTTGTCTTTGTAGTACAGCATGCATCCATTGCGACAGGAATCGATTTTCTCGTTTCCCATCCAGAGCGATCTCACCATCCTCTTAGACCGGTAGAAGTCTTTAGACAACTTAGCACCCGTCGGCAAGATCTTTATAATCAACTCCAACACTCGGTTGTAGCATTCTTGCGACATGTTAAAATCTGACTTAATGCTCAACAGTCTTGTAACCACCTGCAACGGTGAATGATCCTCACAACCAGGATACAATGGAGTCCTTGCATTCTCCAACAACTCCATGAACTGTGCAGCATCGGCGTTCGGTGCCTCCTCAGGTGCATCATGAACGAAACTAGGCCCCGCAGCGTCGAAAACCATGTTCATGCACCCGTCGTCGTATGCATGATTATCTGAAACAAAATTAGGTCCCGCATGCATATATGGCTCAACATAAGGCTCCGGCTCTGATGCTAAAGACACAAGTTCTCCGTGTGCGGTCCACTGATAGTAATTAGGCGTGAAACCCCTCGAGTACAAATGATATGTCACTTCCACTTCTGGATAATATTTCACGTTATGATATTTCACACACGGACACTTAATTTTGGTACCGTCCATGTACTGAGGGAACGCCTTAGCAAACTGCAGGAACTGCTCTACTCCCGCTATGTATTCATCCCGCACACCACACATATCATCAGGACGACGATTGTACATCCATGAACGATTCCGCAAGTAGTAATTCATATCCATTTGAAAATAATTCTGCAAAGATGGACACACATTATCCAACAGGCACAAATTCGTATATTATATCTTATTATGGGACACACATTAGTAGCGGACTGTTACTAATAACAATGATATGCAATCTAGGTCAAACTAGGTTGTACTAAGTCAAACAAGGTCAAGCTAAGTCAAACAAAGGTACCCTTTACCTTATCGCTATTGGTATCCCAATACTAGCTAGCACACACCATTCAAGGCTATACAAGCCTAACCTATAATTCAAGTACCAATAATGACCAGAGTCAACTCAAGCTATCTCATACACACAAGTAATATATGGGTGTCATTTGTTTAGTCTTAAAAAACACAATCAACTAAAACTAGTATCAAGTAATGAGCAATAGTGAGTTACCAAAGCAAACTGAAACTAAAACCAGTATCTGGGTGTCATTTAAACAACTAAAACTAGTATCTGGGTGTCATTTAACAAACATGAAGACAACAAAGTCAAACAAGGTCAAGCTAAGTCAAACAAAATCAAACAAGGTCAAACTAGGTCAAGGGTCTTAGTCCAATGTAGGTCAGATGTTTACTCTACTTTGACTTTCAGTAAAAATAGTCAAGCTTGGGGGTGACTACTATTTCATATAATTTTAAAGTATCGGCCGATACCGATCCGATACGGCCGATACCGATACGGTTTGGCATGTTCCGATCCGATATCGACCGATACCAAATATTGACCGATACCGACATTGGGGGTCTTTGTTCCGATCAATTCAAGTACCAATAATGACCAAAGTCAACTCAAGCTATCTCATACACACAAGTAATATCTATATAGATATATACATATAATATATATATAGGCATGTATATACTATATGCCTATATTACAAGATAAGACAACTTTCATGCATTCATATATTTAGACACTCTAACATAGGCTATATGCCTATATCACATATGAGTTACATGATATAGTTATGTATATATGTATACAATACCATCTATCAAACATATATATATATAGAGAGAGAAGTAGAGAGTGGGTGGTGTGTGTACATGCACATGTGAATGGGGGGTGAGTGTGTTGACTGTTACATGTGACAGTCACATATACGTGTATATGAGGGAGGCTAACATGCTTGTATTAGGCTATATGCGTGTGTGTACCTAGGCAAGAGTGAGTGAGTGAGTGAGTGATATGAACTATAGGTCAGTCCAATCTGGATAGTAAGGGGATTTACTGTGTTCAGTCAAATAGGAAAGGAAAAGAAAGGAAATCAGTTCATTTCACACAACATTACATACTCCTATAACATATTTCAGACCCATTCACCTCAAACCCAAATCGAGAACCAAAACTCTAACCAAATCACCCCAAACTTGAAACTCAGTCAGCACACATATAGATACACTACACTAGGGTTTTAAACATCTAAATTAAAGCATTAAACTAGGTTAAAATGGTTGTCAAACTGGGTTTTCAAAATTAGAAAATATAATAAATTAATAAGGTATCAGTCAACATAGGGTATTTAGAAATTGATATATAAAAACATGTTAAAATAGAAAATAAATGGTTGGTAAAGGATCTAGGCTATGTGTACGTGTCCAACATAATGTCTCGTGTCCACCATAATATGACACAGTGTGTCTACTGTGTGTGTGTGTGTGTCCATCTGTGTGTGTGTCCGTGTGTTTGTGTGTGTGTCTCTGTGTGTGTGTGCGTGTGTGTCCGTGTGTGTGTGTGTGTCTCTGTGTGTGTGTGCGTGTGTGTCCGTGTGTGTGTGTGTCCGTGGGAGAGGAGGAGGAGGAGGAGGAGTTAGGTTAGGGTTTACCTGAGCTCGAGGAGGAGGAGCTCGACGGGGGGGTACGGGTCGCCGGAGAGGGAGGAAGTCGCCGGGGGGGAGGGAGTCGCCGGGGGGGGGGAAGGGGTCGCCGAAGGAATCGCCGGAGGGGGGGAGGGCGTAGTGGGAAAAATTGGAAATTTTCGAGTGAGTGGGAAAAACGAAACGCTGTGCCCTAAGTAAAAATATTAGCGACGTCACATGAGGACGTCGCTAAACGTCGTAAACTGGCGACATATTTTAATAATCCAGCGACGTAATGTCGCTATTCAGCGACGTAATTTTATACCTGTCGCTGAACGTCGCTATTCAGCGACGTTTTGCGATGTTTATATATAGGAGTCGCTGAATTCCATATATAGCGACGTAATTTTACGCCGTCGCTAAATTACGTCGCTAATAGATCATATTTTAGTAGTGCCATAGTGCATTTAATTCGTTATTGTTACCTTATTTAGTGGATGAAGATATAGTTGATTTAGAACAACAAGACAACTTACACATATTCGAGCTGGACTGGCGTCCTCTCGTTGCGTAGTTGGCATGTATTGTATTTCTAGTCTTATATATTTTGGGACTGGAGCATTACAGTTTTTCATGGCTCCTATCACATCTATAGAGCAGCACCCGTAGCAAATTGATGTTCAACTCCCCTTTACTTCATAACCCAGCTGTCGGTTGCACGGGTTTTAATAGTTACTGTTCCCCATGGGAACAGTAACAGGTAGTGGGTTGAAGGAGATGAACAATATTCATCAGTTTTTGCTTTTATTCTTTAACCATATATATATATATATATATATATATATATATATATATATATATATATATATATATATATATATATATATATATATATATATATATATATTGTACACACACATCGGGCCGGGGACTTCAACGACCTCGTCGCTCAGCTTTGGAACAGCTTCTCCCGCCGTTGCGGGCTGGTTCATCGGACCGGGGGCTTCAACGATCTCCTCGCCAGCTGGGCGTCTCTCACGGACATCAAATCGTCGTAGCCGCCGGTATTTGGGTGCTCTGGAAGAACCAAAAAAATATAGGTACGAAGGACGGTAATATAACCCCAGACAGCTGAACAGGGAAGCCCTCTGATAAATCCTCAAAATTAAGAGGCACTGCACACACCCTCCGAACCATTTTTGGAAGGCGCTGACCTAACCTTGGGCTCGGACGTGGAACCTATTTTTGGCTAATGGCCTCTTTTTGTTTCTGATGTCTCTTCGCACGTGGCGCATTTACTTGTATAGGCTTCGGCATTTTGTGCCTCATACATCAAAAAAGCTTCTTTCTTCAAAAAATATATATATTATACACACACATATATACCTACATACCTACTAAAATAATCTTTAAAAATTCTAAAATCTCTAAAGGGCTTCTAAAATAACTTAAATAATTATTTTAAAAAATACCCATTGTATATATCATGTATAAATATTTATTATCCTTAATCTTCTACTATATAATGAGGCTTCAAAACGGCTCAAAAGTGAGCTATCTAAGCCATATGTATATAATGGTCCAATTTATTAAAAAAATTAAATTATGTAAAAAAAAATATTAAATTTTTTTAAATTTTTATATATACAACATGGGGAATCGAACTCAACCAAACAAGAAATATACCTCCCACCTTAACCACATAAATTAAAAGAGATATTTGACTATAATTGGATAATATTTTTATTATACGTTATTACGTGCAAAGCACGTGCATTTACTAGTAGTTAATAAAAATTTAACTCATTTACTAAATAACAATTCACTCTAACTAATTAAGAAAATACCTAAATTACATTAAATAAAGTACATAAAAAATAAAAATTTAGAGGGTTTACAAAACCCCACCCCTATTTATAGTGGAGAAGGGCCATCCAAATGAATGATGCAGCAGTAAGCGTCAAAAGGTTATGTGGCTAGATTTTTGCCAGGATTGGTCAAAGTCAGTATGATTTTCAGCTCCTGAAATCATAATTTGGCTTTAACCGGACCTCGATTCAGATTCCTAGGAGTAACAAACCTCCACAAATTCTGAAATCAGTTCGGATACTAATAGAAGGAGTCAAAGTAAATGACACCATGTAAGTGACCCTATGCGACAAACTATCTGTGACAACTTCCTCCTCTATGCTTCTTTAAAAGTATTTTAAAACTATTCCAGTTTTAAAAACTTTGAAGGGGATTTTGTAGAAGCATGAAAACTCTTAGGTGCATAACTTCTTCATGAGTCTAGAACCTATGCGTCCACAGAGTAGTACTCCCTGAAGATTATGCTACAATACTTCAAAGCAGTCGAGTTTCAGGTAACAGGCGCATAGTGACAAAGGCGTATAGCTATTCTGAAAACTCATACTGACAGCTGGATCATCTCGTACTGTATGCAATCGATGGTTACTAGAAAAAAGGTCAGTACAATATCCACTACACTTTACAACTATAAAGTGACAGGCCCATGGACCGCCAGACTACAGTATGCAGTAAAAGTCTCTATGCCTTACTGTGATGAGGCATATAGCTGACTACCTGATGGAGAACAACTTGGATTTTCTGTTATTTTGGTTCTTTAGTTTGTTTCTTATGATAAAACAAAATTAAGAGAATTTTATCTCTTCAGTTGGTTGGGGTTGGTTAGGGATTGACTTATCTTATGGATAAGTACTTAGACATTTAGTTTTTTTTATTGTTTTGTAGCTTATAAATATTTTGTAATTTCAAAAGTTATGGATTGAAGAATTGAGAATGAGAAATCTATTTTGAGTTTATATGATGTGATGCCAAAACCTTAAAGTGAATATCTCTATCAACGTTGTTACTTCGCGTTGGATGTGGTCGACTTCAACATACTTCTCTGCTTTTGATGTTGACTTCTTCAATGGTAATTATAGTATTATTTTGCATTTTTATTATAATTTTTAAGATAAATTTATAATAGTTGCTATTCACTCTTCAATTAAATATTTCATACCCAAATCTCTCAAATCCCTAATTTCAAAGTAAAAAAATTCATTTTTGTATCTTCGTCCCACGTCAAATTGGTATCAAAGCTAAACCTTGGTTTAGAAATATTTGTATACGAAGGTACGTAAGACCAATACAAGAATGTGTACACAAAATTCTTTGCAATAATTTGATTATATATATGTAAGATGCTTGATGAAATAATAAAGATGTTTAAAGAATTTTCCAATCGAAATAAAGTAAAGACTAATGCTAACAGTGATCCTACATACATAAAAATTCATTAGTAGAAACTACTGAGTCTTCATTGACGAATCATAAGTTAAATACAAGTTCAAGTCTAAGTCTAGATTTAAATCAGTAATAAATTTTGAGTTTTATAAGTCCAGATTTAAACCATTAATAAATTTTGAGCATTATATATTATCATTAGAAGAATTAAATAGATCATTTGATGAAACATATAAATTTAAAAACCTATTAAGTTACCTAAATATTTTGAACGTGTCCCAATAATTAAATCTGTGAATAATTTCTATTATATGTTTGTTACAAATAATTTTAATAGTTTGCAGAAAATAATAATTGAATGTAGGGGAGATCATTTTTTTTTTCTGAAGATATCGAGACATCCAAAAGTTGTTGAAGTGTTTGATAGGTCCCAGTTGAATATTCTACTTCCTCCACTTCCACAACCCCTAGTAGCGCCATAGAGATTTGTCATCTTGTCAGAAGCTTCAATGTTGACTAAGTTGTCAAAGCAAAGGCCTCAGCATGACCGAATTAGAGGGCATCAACAGGAGCATATTTCTCGAATTTCACACTTGATTAACCAAGAGGTGAATTTTTCAAAGCCGATGAGAATGATAGAGAACAACTTAGATTTTCAGTTATTTTGGATTTATTTAGTTTGTTTGTTAGGATAAAATAAAATAAAGAGAATTTTATATCTTGAGTTGGTTGGGGTTGGTTAGGGATTGGCTTATCTTATGGATAAGCACTTAGAGATTTAGTTTATCTTCTTTTGATTGTTTTGTAGCTTATAAATAATTTGTAATTTCAAAAGTTATGGATCGAAGAATTGAGAATAAGAAATCTATATATTTTGAGTTTATATGGTGCGATTCCAAAACCTTAAAGTGGATATCTCTATCAACGTTGCTTCTCCGATTTTGACGTTGACGTCTTTAACGTAGCTTCTTCATTTTCGATACGTCTTCAACGGTAATCATAGTATTATTTTGAATTTCTATTATAATTTTTGAGACAAATCTATAATAAGCTTCCGTACCCAAATCTTCTCAAATCCCTAGTTTTATACTAATAATTTATTTTTGGTTCTTCATCTCGCGTCACTCCCACATAGAAATCGTGTGCTACAGAACAACGTCCTTCATAGCATGTCTTAAAAAATTGAAGCCACATGGCATCTTACACGGGATTTATGGACATGTTCTCTCCCCACAAACTGTAGGAGCCTATGCGCATACCTCAACTTATATGCATCTGAGTCAAAAAAAATAGTATATTTGATGCCCATACGTTCAAAATTGTCTCTAGTATTAAAATGCTATAATAGAAGGACAGTGACTTCCTCGCAGACACACACATAGGCAGAGGAAGAGACGAGCACAGACATACATTTAGTCTACTTGTTGCTGAAATTCTGTCATTGGAGCCAGAGTTAAGCAAGCCTTTGTAATCTTCATCTCAATCGTCAACGGAGTAAAGAAGTCGACTGCAGACTTAATTTCATCGCCCCAATTTCCAAAGTCATTTTGTACTTAGAATTCTTGTATAAGGATTTCATTTGTACCCCTTTCTTTCTATAATCATTTTTAATACAAAGGTTGTTGATACTTTTTGTATCGGAACATGCACGTGTTGTCAAGAGTATACGATCGGGATTCATAGCTACATAGCAGGGACTGCCGCATGACCACCTTACAGGCACAGAGGATCATCACCCCCAAACACCAAGTTCAGCCATAAAAATTCTTGAAACTTGACGTGGCCATAACTTCCTCTCCTAAACTGAAATCCAGTGAAACAAAAGCTAAATGTAAACCCCCTGAAATTTCACTAAATTTTCTTTTTTGTATTAGATTAATTATGGTAATTATATATAAAGCTAAATATATTTACGAGTTTATTTTATAATTCCTATAATATATAAAAATATGTGTACTAAATATTTTATGAGTGCAATATATAGAGATCGCATTATATGTGTTAGAGATTACTTTTAGATTTTTAGAATCTTAATTATATTACTTATTTAATTAAAATATATACATTGAGTATATACACAATATACTATTTGCATATATTTTATATAGAGTTTACATATCTTTATAATAAATAAATATTTGATAAAAGTTATATATATAGATTTTTTTTTGTTATAAACATTCTAAAAGCAATTATTAGAAGTTTTAAATTTTTTGTGGATTTCTATATATTAATCATAATGATTATTTATATATTTTACTATTTTTATAATAAAAAAAAAAAAAAATATATATATATATATATATATAAAATATATATATATATATATATATATATATATATATATATATATATATATATATATATATATATATCGGGATGAGAGTCGAATATATATATATATATATATATATATATATATATATATATATATATATATATATATATATATATATATAGTTTTACACTTATTACAGAAACTACCCCTACTTTGAAACTAATTAAGCGGACCACCCCTATAGTTTCTATTTTCTATAAAAATATAACACTAACTACCCCTATGTTTTATAAATTTTCTAAAGGAGAGGGGTGGTGAGTGTAATTAGTTTCAAATAGGGGTAGTCTCTGTAATACTCATGAAACATAGGGGGGGTTGGTGTATATATATATATATATATATATATATATATATATAGAAATAAATATATATATATATATATATATATATATATATATATATATATATATATATTTATTTCTATATATATATATATATATATATATATATATATATATATATATATATATATATATATATTTTATTTCTATATATAGAAATAAATATATATATATATATATATATATATATATATATATATATATATATATATATATATATATATATATATATATACATATACATATATATATATATATACATATACATATATATATATATATATATATATATATATATATATATATATATATATATATATATTTATATGGATGAGAGCCGCTCGGACCTCTCTGGTGAGTGCCTCCTGGCTCGGAGCTGTCATCGACCCGCACCCTAGAGTAAGGGCACGAGAATTGGGTAGGTCCAGCCTACGCCGCAGTATCGACGGTAGAATGTTGTCCTAGGTCAAATATATAATAATATAAGGTACATGTACAGTATATACACTCCGAATGGAGGTGACATAGCAGAATACAGTCTCAATCACATATAATATGGAATACGATAAAAAATAGATAAAAAAACTGAAATCTACAAAGAGATGCAACAGATAGAGGTCTAAGTGCCTAAGATATCACAAAACCAGAAAACATCTCAATCTCAAATACAGTAATCCATAGAGTAAATACAGCTCAAGACAACTGAAAATAAATAAGAAAAATCCTAGCTATCTACTCCGACCTGTACCGTGTCTCCTCTTGGCTAGCAAGTAACCTCCAAGCTATCTGTAAAATTTATCAACAGGTCCAGTCAGAACGGGAGCGAGAACAGTACATCTCAACAAATCATAACAGGTTAGAAAAAATAAACATGCTAGAGAGTAAGATACAGAAAACTGAAAGAATATTCATGATGAAAAAGAAAGAATGTAAGTAAATAGATACAATATATAGAGAACTAACAGTGCTAGTGATTCAGAGTACAAGACGGTTATGTAAACGGTACGATGTTGTACACGAGTAATCTACAGAAGTTGTACACGAGTAATCTACTGGATTGATTACGTAACCACTTCTACTCCCCCGCCCCAATAAATACACAAGGATCTAGCCAAGTTATGTTATTGTACACGAAATATAGTCGTACACAAAGATCATGTGAGCACATGAGTATACACGATTTCAGACGATTTATACACGAAAAGCACGAACACAAGGAGTACACGATGCTCATGATAAAGTACACGAACACGAAATACCCGATGTATCCGCTAAGGGGATAACATCGTACGACAAGATCCATATAGTACTAATCTGTGTTACCAACGTGTCAGCATCAAGTAAAGTAATCTAAAGCAGAAAATATAATCCTAAACAAGATATAAAATGATCAGAGAATATACTCGCCTCGATTTGATTGGAGTCGACGTGTGCGACACGAACGTGTCGACGCGAGGTAGGTACAATGCTATGCTCCACAGAGGGTCCCAAACGACGACACGGGCAGTCCCAATGAGTCCAGAATAGTCCAAATAGCCTAGTTTGGTATATAAAAGTCTAAAATCAGGGTTTGGTACTATAATCAAATCAAGAAGTATAAATGACTATCATAGTCATGATTTATGATTTCAAGGGAAAATATAATTAAAATAAATATAATAATTTTTGAAATCCTTTATAATGTTAAAAACTATATCTATATTAATCAACATATTTTAGATAATATTTCAAAACTCAGAAAATTATTTCTGTACTAATATTCCTATTTTGTCAAATATGAATTTAGGTCAAAAACTTAATAAATATATTTTATAATATTTGTAGTTAGCCCAATACTTGAAATGAATATTTTTAATATAATAAAACTTTTAGGCTAAAATCATATATTAATTTAACAAAAGCTATAATAATATTATAGGCTTCTAAAATATTTTATCCAAACCAGTATAATATTTCGTCACCAAAATAAGTTTAGGAAATTAATTACTAACCATTACATAATAAGTAATCTAATAAATACATAATATCCAATAAATAATATATTAATGGTAATTATAAATCTTAAAATCCTAATTATTAACTAGAGTAATACCAAAAAGAATTTATAAGTAATAATTATAAAAATAACAATAAATACCCTCATTACTACCACCATTATAACTATACATAAATTAATATATAAACTATTATATTAACTAATATATAAACTAATATATAAACTTGAAGAACAGATGGCAACTCTAGAGGGGGTGAATAGAGTTTATAGCGATAATAGCCAATTAAAAATTAAACTCTTTCACATGTAAAACTAATCAGAGTAAATGCGGAAATAAATAAGGAGCAAGAATGCATACGCAAACACAGCCGATTTTTAACCTGGTTTCTCTCGTGGAGGACTAGTCCAGGCCTGAGAACTCTAGCTCAGGATTAAATTCACTATTTATGAAATAGTAGTTACACCCCGTGCCTTTTCTTCAGAAGAGCACGTCAACTTCTTACAAAGATCGCAGTGGCGATGCTTGGAGTTTTCCAAGCGACTTCTTGAACACTTGCACAAACTCCTAACTGAAAAATACTGAGCACTTGAGGATTAGGGAGCTTGTGGCTAGTAGATGAAGAAGGGTATGGCGTGTATTGAGCTTTATAGAGAAGAGAAGAGAAGAGAAGATTGGATGAATGAAAATGAGAGAATTCATGGCCTATTTATAGGATACCAGTAGGCAGAATTTGGCCAGAATTCTGGTAGGAATTTTCAAATTTTGGCTGTTGGAGAACTTGCAACCAGCCAACCCTAAAAATTAGGGTGCTAATTTTTAGGGGACAGAGTTTGGCCCGAACTCTGTGTGGAGGCAGAGTTCGGCCCGAACTCTGTCTCCAGAGCACAGAATGGGTCTTTGGTCTAATGGGCTTATTTTGATGTATGTGGAGCTCTTGGATTTTGGGTAGGGTATATGTTAAGTCTCAAATGCTCAGCACAACTCAGTTTACATAAGTCTAGACTCAATAAAATTATAAAATACAGACTTAAAAATGACTTGCATTTGCAAAACTGAGCTGTCGTCTGACTTGAGCTGGATGTAGTCTTCATGTGTCGTATTGAATTATCACAAGTATTATTTAGTCAATTCTATCAATATTTGGTTGACTGTGACTTTGTGTCAACAATCTCTCCCATATTGATAATTGACAAAATAATAATTGTATATTCAATATTCATATCTGGACACATTTAAGGACAAAAAGCATAGCTCCCCCATAATCAGTGCCGAGCTTAAAATATAGCTCCCCCGTAATCATTACTTTGAATCCTGTTGGCCTGATAAGAACATTCTCCCAAAAGCACAGATACAGAGACAAAAAATAATATAGAATATACAAATATCTTCCCCTTTTGGCATTTAGCAATTTACTATAAATAATTAATAACTGGCAAACACACCAAAAGATAAGAAAAGAAACTGCATATAAACTGATATAACGGCTAAATGTCTCAAGAGTCACAACTCATAATAAGTCTAATACAATCAAAAGTGCATAAAAGTAACTAAAATCCAAAGTGCAGAAAGAAACATAAGCTATGATCCTCAGTAGCAGCAGCAAATAGCAGTCCATATCCATCATCAAGCTCGTAAAGGCCCAGCGTCGTCTGATAGATAGTAAAGGAACGACGAGGGTCCACGAAGGCTGCATCTGGATCCAAGTAGCGAGCGACCCAAGGGTCATCGATACGATAGCCCTCACGACTGGGGTCCCGCTCCATAGGGATAGGCATGGAAGGATGTCGAGACATGGAGTACCGAATATCGTGCAGCGAGTTGCTGATAGCACTCATCTGTAGGGCAGTCCGATAATCCAGCTGAGTCCAGCGATCATCCTCCAAGGTGAAACGATCACGGAGCATGGTCTGAAGAGACTCGAGAGTGGCAGAATGAGGAGGAGGATCATGTCCCAAAAGGAGGGGCATCTGGCTCATCATCAGAATGCTCAGACACGACCGGTGAGCCAACGGCTGCCTGAAGCCTTCGTGCCTTTGAAAGAAAGGCAGGGACAGGTAAGAACGGACACTCATCAAGTGGTATGCGAAATGCACGAAATACCATAGGAAGATACAAAGCATAAACCAAGGATCTTGGTTTCTTCCTAGAATTAATCATCCAATCCATCATTGTACGTGGAAGATTAAATGGTACATAAAAGTAGAGGTGATATAAGGCCGAGATTTCAAAGTAGGTGACTTCATCGGTGGAACCCGCTTTGGGTAGAATGGTGTTAAAGATAATCCGATAAAGTTCATAGAGATAGGGATTGAAATATTTGGCCAAAAGCTTACGAGGACGTGTGTTCGGGGTACACAAGTCGTCCTTGAAGCTTTCAAGTGAAGACCCATCCGGAAATTGAAATGATCGAGCTTCAACAAGCTTTTCCCATGAGTTTGGCTCTTGGAGTTCAAGGTATTCGGCCAAATCGAAATCGTCAAAAGAGATATCAATTCCTGCAACCCATAAATAAATAAGTGTATCATCATGGGTTAGGTTGCAGTAGAACATTTGAATGGCACTACGATAAATGACCGAGTTTGTGGTGACAAGTTCATCAAGGCAAAGGTCATAAAAAAGTGCATCATATTGAGAGAAAATAGTAAAATTGATAGGGTGTCCCGCAAACGCCGGACGTGTCCGAAAATTACTAAACCAATTATTTGATGCGTCGAGTGATACAAATATTCGGTCGTTAAAAGTATTTGGGTCATGTGGACGTGGAGGATTGAACAACGGATGGATAGGGGGTTGTTGTTCAATGGACGGTTCAACGCAAGGAGGAGCATTCGAAGAGGATGCCCCCTCTGTTCGAAGTCTCTTCCCGCGATTGAACAACCGTGGTACCATGAAACAATAAAGATAATGGAGAAATTTAAAATAAGAAAAGTGTTGAGATATACCGCAAAGAGATAATAAACAATGAAGGAGAATGGTGAAATAGGCCTTCTCTTTGAGTTTGGGAAAGAGATGAGCTCTAGAAAGGAAGAATTAGGGTTAGGGTTTTGAGAAAAAGTGTTTGGAGAAGTAAAAAAGGTGGTAATGGAAGAGAAGATGGAGGAGAACCCGAATATATGTGAAGGGTTCCAATTGGTCGGAGCAAATAATGGCCATTGGATCTAAATAAGATCAGCTGCTGAGACTGTTCCCGGTTCTGGAACAGTCAGACCGAATTCGGCCCGATCTTTGGTAAGGGCAGAGTACGGCCCGAATTCTGGATTTTGGTGAAAGAACTGGAATCAGGCTAAAAATTGGTTAAGTAAGAAAGACCAAAATAAAAAAGAGTATAAATACAAGAAAAGATCCAAGTGATAAACAAAGAATGACAGAGAGTGAACTCGAAGCAGCAAGGTGAAGTTGAAAAACTAGTATTTCAGCAAGTGATAAATAAAAATAAACCGTGTAATAAACAAGGAATTATATCATAATTTAATATTTTGAAGCTACCATGGGTTAGCTGCAGGGGCCAGATCCCAGCTAGCGATAGTCCTGAGGACTAGTGCACTGTGTCGCTTAGGCTTTTACGCCTTGTTGTCAGAAGGGCCCTTTCGGCTTGTACCCATAGCAAGTTCATCATAAGAGAATCATGACATACTCGATATTTATGCAAGTTTATTTTAATTTATAACAGCTTCATCCAAAATACCAAGTTCACGACAAAGAAAATTGAAACGCTCTTCGGATAATAGTTTTGTAAAGAAATCTGCTAAATGATGATCAGTGTCAATAAATTCTAAGTTAATCGTGCCATTTTGCTGATGATCATGCAAAAAGTGGTGACGTATTTCAATATGCTTCGTGCGTGAGTGACAAATGGGGTTCTTAGTGAGATTTATAGCACTAGTGTTGTCATAAAAGATTGGAATGTGCATGAAAGATAAGTTGCAGTCTTCAAGGGTTTGCTTTATCCACAGAATTTGTGCACAACAACGCCCAACTGCGATGTATTCAGCATCTGTTGTGGATAGTGCGACAGAATTCTGTTTCTTGCTAAACCAACAGACTAAAGCCTTTTCTAATAAATGACACGTATCGCTCGTACTTTTACGGTCGACCTTGCATCCGGCAAAATCAGCATCAGAGTAACCAATGAGGTCAAATGATGTTGACTTGGAATACCATAGGCCCACTGTATCCGTACCCTTAAGGTATCGAAAGATACGCTTAATAGCGGTCATGTGTGATTCCTTAGGATTTTCTTGATATCTAGCACACAGGCAAACGCTAAACATAATATCAGGGCAACTAGCAGTAAGATAAAGTAGACTGCCTATCATACCTCGATACTTACATTGATCTACGGGTTTGCCACTATCATCTGGTTCAAGTTTAGTTGAAGTAGCCATTGGAGTGCTGATTGGTTTAACGTTGTCAAGGTCGAATTTCTTCAGCAAGTCCTTTGTATACTTCGACTGACAGATGAAGGTTCCATTTGACATTCGTTTGACTTACAGTCCAAGAAAGTAGTTGAGCTCCCCCATCATGCTCATCTCAAACTCGGTAGAGTTTATGGAATGAAATGAGGACTTAGTTGCTTTATTTAATTCACATTCGGCACATACCGTGTCCTTTTTGAATGTAATGTCTGGCAAGCCTCTAACTAGCTTCTTAGTTGATAGCCTGGATATAGTATCCATGTTGGCGTGACCAAGACGCTGGTGCCATAATAATCTTTCATCCTTATGAGCATATAGGCATCTACCTGCATTGTTAGTATCTGTAGACAAATAAAAAATATAAATATTATCCTCTCTTACCCCTTCAAAAGCAATGTCTCCCGTTAACCTATCATAAATAAGGCATTTGTTTTGTCCAAAGTTAATGTCATATCCATGGTCAGCAAGATGACTAATGCTGAGCAGGTTATGCTTTAACTCGGTCACTAGGCAGACATCCTTTATTACGGGAGAGGGAGGATAACCAATAATACCATTACCTATAATATACCCTTTTAGGTTGTTACCGAAGGATACATATCCTTCTCTCTTCATCGATAGTGATACGAAAAGATTTGCATCTCCCGTCATATGCCGCGAGCATCCACTATCGAGAATCCACTTACTCTTAGTTGAGGAGGGAAGGTCCACCTACATCAAGAGTAGATGTGACCTTTGGTACCCAAGTTCTTGAGGGTCCTGAAAAGTTAGTTTTTGGAAACCATACATATATCTTTCTTTCTACTAATCTTCTAATTCTACATTGTGGTGAAATGTGTCCATGTAAACCACAGTAAGTACATATAGCATTCCTATTTATGTTAGGAGCATGCATATGATGTCTATGAGTAGAGTGATATAGAGTAGCATGATGATATATAGAGTTAGCATGGTGATGATGTCTATATGTAGAGTGATGTGGAGCAGTATGGTGATAATGTCTATAAGGAGTAGCATGGTGATGATGTCTATATGGAATAGCATGGTGATGATATCTATGTGTAGAGTGATGGTGATTTTGTGCAACATACTGATGGTTGTATCTATGTGTAGTATGATGATTATTTCTACGTGCATGTGGTTTGTGTGCATTATGAAAGTGTGTGTATATGTAAGCATGATTATGAGCTGCAGGTGGATGATGTGTTTGACTAGTATGAGTAGTGTCATGCTTTGTGTGTGTCTCATGTGGTTGGGTTTGAGGTTGAGCAACCTGTTTTCCCAATTTAGTCTCTAATTTCTTGGAGACAGCCTGCAGTTCAGTAATCTTAGCATTCAAACCATGTATCTTAGTAATAGAAATATTGTGTCTACTCTTTTCCTCTGCAAGCTCCGTGTTGAGTGCTATGATTTCTTGTGTTTGTTGTTCAATACGTGCTTCGGCATCATGTAAGCTTATTTTAAGCTTAGATACCTCATTTGTGACATCTGTGGGTGAAGTGTCCCTAATGTTATCAAGCAGTAAAGAATGTCTTTGAATTTCGACTTCATGACTTTTGATCTTTTCCTTGGCATGTTTATATTTACTAATGACCTTTTTATGATCATCAAGTAAATCGGTAAAAGCATCACCATGTTCATCAAAAGTGAAGTCATCAAGAGTTTCGTTTGATACCTTGTCGGACGTTGCCATTAGGCACACGTTTACAGCGTCTTAAGGAGAGTCCTTTTCTTCCTCGGATTAACTAGCTTCGCTTTCATGCCAAATGCTCATGTTGGCATATTTCTTTGAGGAAGTCTTCTTGTATGGTTTCTCATAACGGTTGCTCTTCCTTAAGAATGGACAGTCTTTTCGGACGTGTCCCATCTTCTTGCAACCGTAGCAGGTTGGCTCTTCTTCGTCGTCTTCTTGTGGTTCCTTCTTTCTTCAGTTGAAGCGAAAGAATTTCTTGAAGTTGCGGGCAAGGAGAGCTTGATCATCACCTTCTGAGTTGTCGTCATCCGTCTCTTTGGGGTTAGCCCTCCGTCGGTGAGCTTTGAGTGTGATCTCCTTAGCCTTAGGAGTAGGCTCTTCGAAGTCCTTGAGGTCAAGCTCATGAGTCATCAGCTTTCCCATCAAGGTCTCCATGGACATGGTTGTAAGATCATTTCCTTCTATGATGGCTGTCACCTTAGGGTTCCAAATCTTTGGTAGCCCCCTAAGTATCTTGCGAATCTTCTCGTCATTTGAGTATTATTTGCCGAGTGAAGATAGGGGATTAATGATGTCGAGGAATCTTATGAACATTTACGTGATCGTCTCATTTGGCTTCATCTTGAAAGCCTCATATTCTTGAGTGAGACGGCTTATCTTCGATTCCTTGACTTGGGTGGTTCCTTCATGCGTCACTTCTAGAAGTCTCCATACTTCGTGAGAAGTGGTGCATGTTGAGACCCTGTTGAACTCATTCCTGTCTATAGCACAGAACAAAGCATTAATAGCTCTCGCGTCTAGACTTGTCTGTTTTTTCTTCTCGTCAGAATATTTGTTATGTGATTTCTCAACGAGATCACCATTGACAACTATCCTGGCGGGCTTTTTGTAACCGTCAGTAACGATAGTCCACAGGTCAAAGTCTAGCGACTTGAGATAAAAGCTCATCCTTGTTTTCCAATATGTGTAGTTAGTTCCATCAAATAGGGGAGGCCTATGAGTGGACTGTCCTTCCCGTGATTGGAAATCAAGGCCATTGTGTGGTTGTCATGGATCAGCTCTAGGATGTTAGTCCTTGTTGAGATAACAGAGCTCTGATACCAATTGAAGAACAGATAGCAACTCTAGAGGGGGGGTGAATAGAGTTTATAGCGATAATAGCCAATTAAAAATTAAACTCTTTCACAAGTAAAACTAATCAGAGTAAATGCGGAAATAAATAAGGAGCAAGAAAGCATACGCAAACACAGCCAATTTTTAACCTGGTTTCCCTCGTGGAGGACTAGTCCAGGCTTGAGAACTCTAGCTCAGGATTAAATCTACTATTTGTGAAATAGTAGTTACATCCCGTACCTTTTCTTCAGAAGAGCATGTCAACTTCTTACAAATATCGCAGTGGCGATGCTTGGAGTTTTCCAAGCGACTTCTTGAACTCTTGCAAAAACTCCTAACTAAAAAATGCTGAGAACTTGAGGATTAGGGAGCTTGTGGCTAGTAGATGAAGAAGGGTATGGCTTGTATTGAGCTTTAGAAAGAAGAGAAGAGAAGATTTGATGAATGAAAATGAGAGAATTCATGGCCTATTTATAGGATACCAGTAGGCAGAATTCGGCCAGAATTCTGGTAGGAATTTTCAAATATTTGGCCGTTGGACAACTTACAACCAGCCAACCCTAAAAATTAGGGTACTGATTTTTAGGGGACAGAGTTCGGCCCGAACTCTGTATGGAGGCAGAGTTCGGCCCGAACTCTGTCTCCAGAGCACAGAATGGGTCTTTGGTCCAATGGGCTTATTTTGATGTATGTGGAGCTTTTGGATTTTAGGTAGGATATAGGTTAAGTCTCAGATGCTCAGCACAACTCAGCTTACATAAGTCTAGACTCAATAAAATTATAAAATACATACTCAAAAATGACTTGTATTTGCAAAACTGAGCTGTCATCTGACTTGAGCTGGATGTAGTCTTCATGTGTTGTATTGAATTATCACAAGTATTATTTAGTCAATTCTATCAATATTTGGTTGATTGTGACTTTGTGTCAACAAAACTAACATATATAACTAATATATAAACTAACATATATAACTAATATACTAATGTCACAGAAAAAGGAGGGGTCCGATCCCCAATTCAGAAGAATGGAGAGGCTCACGGAGGAGAGTTCGTGTGCGTGGGTGGCGGAGTGCGCCGCCGGGGTCGGCGGAGGTCCAGCGCGTGGCCAGGCGGAGCGGCGATGGGTTGCACCGGCGCAGAGCAGCGCCCGGCGGCTGGGGCATGGGCGAAGGGCTCGTCGTCACGAAGAAGGACGGAGCTTGGGGTTTGGATCTCGTCGGTGGTAGGCGCACGGCAGATCTGGAGATCGGGGCTCCGGCGATTCGGTCGACGACGCCGACTAGGGTGGACGGGACGACGGCGACGGTATCCGGTCAGGTCTTCTCTCTCACTCTTTCTCTCTATGATTTGGTAGTGGTGGTGGCTATCAGTGGTGGTGGTGGCTATCGGTGGTGGTGGTGGTGATGTTGATGGTCGGAAATGTTGGGTGTCGGGATGGTCATTTTGGCAGTAGTGGCGGCGGTGGTTTGATGGCAGGGGCGGCGACGTGTGTCTTGGTGGTGGCGGAGGTGGCTTGTTATGGTGGTGTATGGTGGTGACTATTTGATGGAGGTGACAGAGCTGGATGGACACGGTGGAGGCGACGGCCATGTGTTGGCCGAAGTTGGCCGAGAATGGCCTGGAGGGAAGTGGTGGTAGCAAGCTCCGACGATGGTCGGAGAGATGGCAGCAATGGCTTTGGCCAGAAGACAGTAGGTCATGATGGAAAAATGGAGGTGGCGGCTGCAAATGAATACGTAGGGTTTAGTTCCTTGTAGCATTGGAAAGAGGGCCTATATATAGGGTAGGTTGGGGAAAACCCTAAAAATGTAAAATGTAATAGAAATTAGGAAATTATTAAGGGAAAACTAACATACTAACATAATGCTAACTGCTAACTGATATATCTGCTAATAATTAGCAGTAAATAATATTAGCTATAATTTAATAAATTAATTACTAGTTAATACTAATTTAACAAATGGGTTAATAACAATTTAGCCAATATCTAATTACTAAAATAATACTAATTTACTCACTAATTATTTATATATATATATATAACAACCATTTATTTAGTAAATAAAATGTATTTTGAAATTTTGAAATTCAATAAACGTTTCTCCATATAGAATAATATTTAAATCTTATTGATTTTAAAGAATGGACAGAAAATTCCAATAGGATAAATTTGTATAAATAGTTTTTTACAAAACCATTGACCAACAAGGACCGATAGCAATTACGGTCGAAATTGTTTTTCTCAAAATTAGAAATTGAACGTTTTTTGAGATTCAAAAAATTGAGAGTTTTAAAAAATACTAAATTCAAATTTTCAAGAAATTGGTTAACGGAGGTTACAAATCTACCCTCCTTAAAGAAATTTCGTCCTCGAAATTAAAGGTTGGCAAGGAAGTTAAAATATGATAGAAATTTAGGCAATAACTCAGACACGATCAAAAGGCAACGACCCTGGCACGATCAAGATAGTCAACTCGAAATTGTTTAGACATGACTATTGATTTGGCATGATAAAATCATAGTATGATCAATATTGTTTAGACACAAATTAGGAATAAATTCAAGTTATTTAGGCACAGTAGAAATTTGTTCAGACATGGTCAATTTTTGATTCTAATATGACTAATTTCGTAGTCACACCAGATGATTGTGATCGAAAGTCAAAAATTTTAGGCACAATTTAGAGTATAGTGGCAAAATTAAAATCTGAGCGATAACTGGGCACAAATGACTAGTGAATCAATCATTTAGACATAAAGGGGAATATTTATTCCGACAAGATCAGAACTCAATTTATGACATGACAAGGTTTACAACCAAAGTAGATAGTCGTGATCAAGAACAAAAATTTCAAGCACGATCCAGAGGCAAAATTGGTACAATAGTCATGATCGTTAGAGTCACGACCATGGGATTCATAGTCGTCTAGTCCTGCCAGGTCATCTAGGCATGACTAATCACAAGAAGTTCAGATATAATCAGGAAGTAAATCATGGTCAGAAAAGAGTTTGGGTACCAGTGTTAAAATTCGAACATGATCATAATCGTTAGTTCGTCACTATCGAAGATAAGTCGGTCTAACCTTGGTCAATAGTATTTAGATATAATGAAGAGTATGGTGGTAGTGTAGGCATATCCTACCATCAATTTTCGGTACGATTAAGAATAGTATGAGCTTAATCGCGATTGGAATAGAATTTAGTCAATTTCAAGAATAGATCAGAGTTTTATGCACGAGTGATATTGGCATCGAAGTTGATTACGATTAAAATATTGACACGATGAAGAACAGGGCTAATCAATATTTGAATTTAGGTTCGAAAAGAATGAAATCGAGATTTTGAACACGAGCAACATATTGGTAGAGATCCAGGTCATTATGGAATTCAAATAAATTGAGTACGATCAAGGGTCAAGACTATTGGTACGATAAGGGGTACTACTCAAGAAAATCAAAATCAAAATTTAAAGAACGAATGTCAATAGCATTGACATCCAATCACAATAATATTAAGAAATTTTAGTCGCGATACGATCTAAGTTGATCAATTCTGGGTAATCAAGATTTGGGTAATACGGAAGACAAGGTCATCGAAGTCTGATCACGAGCATACAAGGATGGAGATTCAGGTCACAATTAAATTTAGTTCAATTGAGTACAACCCAAGATATTATTATGATAAGAAAAGATGATCAAAGTCGATTGGTCGTGATTAAGGGAGCTAGGATTCAATGATATTGAAAACCTTTAAAGGGTGACTCAAATATATGGAATAAGTCAAATTTCTCCTTTTGATAGGAAAACAAGAGACAAGATTTCATAGGGAAGTCTAGTTAATCATCTGTCTCTGATTTCATTAAGTTCATCATTTGCCAATCATATTTTTATCTCACAAGTTCCAATATAAAAATCAACCTTTATATGACTATCATCAAAATTTTATAACCTTCAGTCATCTAAACCTTTACCATGATCACCATAGACAAAATTCCAAACTTCTAAAACATTTCTCACGAAGCATACCCCTCTTATTTAGGTATCAACACTTATTCATTTAATCAAATTTTTACTTCGTCCTAACTTAGATCCGAAGCCTCTAAATCTAATTTATAAAATCCTTGTACTTGTTTAAATCGAGTCTCGTATTTACTCAACTCCAATACCACTATGTCATACAAAATTTATTCTTATTTATAAATTAACCTTCATATTTCTTCAACGTTCACCTTCAAATATTATCCATTTTGAATTCTATAATTTTCCCCAATCATCAAAAATAATTCCTATAACTTAAAATCCTTGTGTTCTCTCTGTCTCTAGTCATCCCCTTATAATATCTAGTTCAATTTCATATAATCATTGAATACTATTAAATTTTCTTTTCTATTACTAATTTCTACATAGCCTTAGAGTAAAAGTTTCCAATAATCAATAACCAAGATTTTCTAAGTTCTCAAAACTAGGTTGACCTTGAATATCCTCATTAGTTTTTGAAATACATCCATGAATTACTCATAACCAAAATTTTCTGTGATTGTTTCTAAATTGATAACATTTATCTCTGGATTTCATTCTAAACCTTTACCACATCTCCATCTCAAATTTTTCATATTTGACATCCAACATTTTGATTCCTACAAAATCATCATATGATAACTAATTACATCATTTCGAACTAGATGATTTACGTCACTTCCTCAACATTTCTTAGGTAAAATGATATGAAGATTCAAGGTTTTCAAAGTATAGCTGACAGAATTAGATACGAGACAGAGAATTGATGTAACCAGAACAGTTATATCAGACAAACAATGGTGGAATAAAATATTGGTAGGAAGAGAATGATAATAGAATCTGCTCTGCTTATCTATTTAAAAGAAGGAACCATTTGAAACCAGAACTATAATATCAAATCCAAAATAGGGTCTATCAAAAATCAGTGATTTATTGTATTATGAAGAAATTCATAGCAAAAGTTACACAAAGATTTATAATAACAGCTAAAGCTACTCCTACTCCTACTCCTACTCTTACTCCTACTCCTAAGTTAAATAATGAGAAACAAAACAAAAACAACCAATAATTCTTTTTCTGAAAGACTGAACAAAAGTAGAGAAAACATGTTCAAAATTTTTTATGGTACAATCTGATAATCATATACGTCTATCCAAAATCATGGTACTCTAAATCCTCGTCATACTAGTAAGCAAGGCTACGATAATCACAGAGTCCTCGACTAAGGCACATACCTCTAGAATCATGGTATTTAAAAATTTTGCGATGTCGCTAGCTTGGCTGTAAAAACCTTAAATTCCCACACCCGAGAAATATATCCAAAATCAGACTATATGTCCTCACCATGCATGCTAATGTGACTGTAGAAGACTAGATTCCATAACTGAGATGACCTAGCCCATATAATTTTATCTTGACAAAATTAAATCAACAATGGATAGCAAAAATCAAATTCATTAACTAACCGAAAAACAAGGGTAAATATAAATGGTTAAATTCAAATTTCGAGATATTTTATAATGAGTTTCTCAAGGGTCATCCCAGGAATTTCTCAAGGAGTCCTAACTGTGATTGAGTACCTTCAAAAATATATCCTAATCCTACTGCAGGATGTAGTGATATTCTAGTTCGAATACCAATACATAAACTCGACCTGCATGGGCCACCACTAAAAACGTGTCACAACCCGCACCCTAGAGTAAGGGCACGAGAAGTGGGTACGTCCAGCCTACGCCGCAGTATCGGCGGTAGAACGCTGTCCTAGGTCAAATATATAACAATATATAAGGTACATGTACAGTATATACACTCCGAATGGAGGTGACATAGCAGAATATAGTCTCAATCACATCTAAGGTGGAATACGACAAAAGATAGATAAACAAAACTGAAATCCACAAAGAGATACAACAGATAGAGTCTAAGTGTCTAAGATATCACAAAACCAGAAAATATCTCAATCTCAAATACAGTAATCCATAGAGTAAATACAGCTCAAGACAACTGAAAATAAATAAGAAAAATCCTAGCTATCTACTCCGACCTCTACTGTGTCTCCTCTAGGCTAGCAAGTAACCTCCAAGCTATCTGTAAAATTTATCAACAGGTCCAGTCAGGACGGGAGCGAGCACAGTACATCTCAACAAATCATAACAGGTTACAAAAAATAAACATGCTAGAGAGTAAGATACAGGAAACTGAAAGAATATTCATGATGAAAAAGGAAGACTGTAAGTAAATATATACAATATATAGAGAACTAATAGTGCTAGTGATTCAGAGTACAAGGCAGTTATGTAAACGGCACGATGTTGTACACGAGTAATCTACAGAGGTTGTACACGTGTAATCTACTGGATTGATTACATAACCACTTCTACTCCCCCGCCCCAATAAATACACAAGGATCTAGCCAAGTTATGTTATTGTACACGAAATATAGTCGTACACGAAGATCATGTGAGCACATGAGTATACACGATTTTACACGATTTATACACGAAAAGCACGAACACAAGGAGTACACGATGCTCATAATAAAGTACACGAATACGAAATACCCGATGTATCCGCTAAGGGGATAACATCGTACGACAAGATCCATATAGTACTAATCCGTGTTACCAACGTGTCAACATCAAGTAAAGTAATCTAAAGCAGGAAATATAATCCTAAATAAGATATAAAATGATTAGAGAATGTACTCGCCTCGATTTGATTGGAGTCGACGTGCGCAACAAGAACGTGTCGACACGAGGTAGGTACAATGCTATGCTCCACAGAGGGTCCCAAATGACGACACGGGCAGTCCCAATGAGTCCAGAATAGTCCAAATAGCCTGTTTGGTATATAAAAGTCTAAAGTCAGGGTTTGGTACTATAATCAAATCAAGAAGTAGAAATGACTATCATAGTCATGATTTATGATTTCAAGGGAAAAATATAATTAAAATAAATATAATAATTTTTGAAATCCTTTATAATGTTAAAAACTATATCTGTATTAATCAACATATTTTAGATAATATTTCAAAACTCAGAAAATCATTTCTGTACTAATATTCCTATTTTGTCAAATATGAATTTAGGTCAAAAACTTAATAAATATATTTTATAATATTTGTAGTTAGCCCAATACTTGAAATGAATATTTTTAATATAATAAAACTTTTAGGCTAAAACCATATATTAATTTGACAAAAGCTATAATAATATTATATGCTTCCAAAATATTTTATCCAAACCAGTATAATATTTTGTCACCAAAATAAGTTTAGGAAATTAATTACTAACCATTACATAATAAGTAATCTAATAAATACATAATATCCAATAAATAATATATTAATGGTAATTATAAATCTTAAAATCCTAATTATTAACTAGAGTAATACCAACAAGAATATGTAAGTAATAATTATAAAAGTAACAATAAATACCTCATTACTACCACCATTATAACTATATATAAATTAATATATAAACTATTATATTAACTAATATATAAAGTAATATATAAACTAACATATATAACTAATATATAAACTAACATATATAACTAATATACTAATGTCACAGAAAAAGGGGGGTCCGATCCCCAATTCAGAAGAATAAAGAGGCTCACAGAGGGGAGTTCGTGCGCGTGGGTGGCGGAGCGCGCTGCCGGGGTCGGCGGAGGTCCCGCGCGTGGCAAGGCGGAGCGACGATGGGTTGCGCCGGCGCGGAGCAGCGCCCGACGGCTGGGGCGTGGGCGAACGGTTCGCCGTCACGAAGAAGGGCAGAACTCGGGGTTTGGATCTCGCCGACGTGAGGCGCACGGCAGATCTGGAGGTCGCGGCTCCGGCGATTCGGTCGGCGACGCCGACCAAGGTGGACGGGGCGACGGCGACGGAATCCGGCCAGGTCTTCTCTCTCACTCTCTCTCTCTATGATTTAGTGGTGGTGGTGGCTATCGGTGGTGGTGGTGGCTATCGGTGGTTGTGGTGGTGATGTTGATGGTCGAAAATATTGGGTGTCAGGATGGTCGTTTTTGTAGTGGTGACGGCGGTGGTTTGATGGCTGGGACGGCGGCGTATGTCTTGGTGGTGGCGGAAGTGGCTTGTTGTAGTGGTGTATGGTGGTGATTATTTGGTAGAGGTGACATAGCTAGGTGGACACGGTAGAGGCGATGGTCGTGTGTTGGCCGAAGTTGGCCGAGAATGGCCTGGAGGGAAGTGGTGGTAGCAAGCTCCGACGGTGGTCGGAGAGATGGCAGCAATGGCTTTGGCCAGGAAGACAGTAGGTCGGGATGGAAAAATGGGGGTGGCGGCTGCAAATGAATACGTAGGGTTTAGTTCCTTGTAGCATTGGAAAGAGGGCCTATATATAGGGTAGGTTGGGGAAAACCCTAAAAATGTAAAATGTAATAGAAATTAGGAAATTATATAAGGGAAAACTAACATACTAACATACTGCTAACTGCTAACTGATATATCTGCTAATAATTAGCAGTAAATAATATTAGCTATAATTTAATAAATTAATTACTAGTTAACACTAATTTAACAAATGGGTTAATAACAATTTAGCCAATATCTAATTACTAAAATAATGCTAATTTACTCACTAATTATTTATATATATATATAACAACCATTTATTTAGTAAATAAAATGTATTTTGAAATTTTGAAATTCAATAAACGTTTCTCCATATAGAACAATATTTAAATCTTATTGATTTTAAGGAATGGACAGAAAATTCCAATAGGATAAATTTGCATAAATAGTTTTTTACAAAACCATTGACCAACAAGGACCGATAGCAATTACGGTCGAAATTGTTTTTCTCAAAATTAGAAATTGCACGTTTTTCGAGATTCAGAAAATTGACAGTTTTAAAAAATACTAAATTCAAAAATCCAAGAAATTGGTTAACGGAGGTTACAGGAGCCGCCACCCCCCTCCTCCTTGTGGGTGGGTGGCCGAAGGGTCTTTCCGTCCCGTCTGCGGCCCCTGGCCTCCTCCCCTCTCCCACTCCCTCTCTCGGCGGCCCCCTCTCGGTCCGCCACCCGACCTCCCATGGTTGGTCAACCTTTGCCCTGTGGATCCCCCTCCTCATGGGGATTCCCACCTTCCTTCGCAGGCGCCCCTCCACTACTAAAATATGCTCTATTAGCGACGTTATTTAGCGACGGAATAAAATTCCGTCGCTAAACATATTATATAGCGACTCCCTTTGATTGATGTCGCAAACCGTCGCTGAATAGCAACGTTCAGCGACACTATATACACTACGTCGCGGAATAGTGACGTCCAGCGATATATTATTAAAATATCTCGCCTATATTAAAATATTTGTGACGGTTAGCGACGTCGACTGGTGACGTCGCTAACTATTTTACTTAGGGCACGCTGTGCTCTTTTTTCCCCCCACTCGAAAATTTTTCCCCCCTCTCCAAATTTTCTCCCCCTCCTCGAGCTCCTCCGACGACTCCCCCCTCCCCCCCCGCGATTTCCTCCGGCGACTCCCCCCGGCGACCCCTACCCCGTCGTGCTCCTCCTCCTCCTCCTCCTCCTCTCCCACGGACACACACACACACGGACACGGACACACACACACACACAGACACAGACACACACACATACACACACGGATACGGACACACACACACACACACACAGATATAGACACAGACACACACACACAGACACAGACACACACACACACACATACTCGTCCTCCTATATTGGATTCGAATATAGGAATGGGCTGTTTAGACTGAACAGTCCTGTTAGTTTAAATTCTGATTTTAATTCCTTGTTCTGAAACTAATTTTGATGATTAACTTTCATGTTAAATACTTTCACCTGTGTGTTAGCTACTATGGTTAGGATTTGTATTAGACAAATAGGGATTTCGAAATGAATTTTGGATTGGTTTGGGGTTAATGAACTATCACAAACCTGGGAACCATTTTCCTGAGAATGGCTCACACCACTGAGTTCACATGTACCATACACATCCACATGAACACTGAATTTTATTACATACATTATACTAGCTGCTTTTCCCTGTTAACACATTGTTTTTCTTGTTACATGTCCACTCTCTACACACACACACCCTCATTTGACACACTGTTTTCCAGGTTACAAATACACACACACATACATGTACCACCACACAACACCCTAGTAGCTAACTGCCATTTTTGACACACACCTATGTCTAAACCATTTTTGACAGATACACAAAATGAGAACAGTCCCATATACATTACACACATATGCAAACCTATCACATACACCCTATCTATATGCACCATGTACTCTACACACACACATTGCCCCATTGACACAAAATGGTATCACATCCAAACACACACACTTGACACACTAGCCTATACTTGCCCACACCTATTTGTTGAACTGCCATGTACCATACACCCATACCCACACACAGGTTAGCACCATTGATAAACATAATGCTTCATCTAGAAAAAAATAATAATGACACTTTGTTTTGAATAATAGAGGAAATCTTGGTTTGCATGCACAATTATATTGTAAACCTTATTTCGATCCACAATTCTTGGTATAATTAGTTCATTAGGTTTGCCAATACTCTTGAGTGCTTATATCCGAGGTTTGCCATCTTCATTTTCGAGATTTGACTGTCTAGATTGATACTGATCCATCCTTTGATCTCTGAACAACTATGGAGGTTTGTAGTGTAAGGGTTTCTTGATTGTGATGAATATAGAGAATGTGTTCTAGTTTCATTATTGATGATTGTTGTTTAACAATATTTTTTGTTGTTGTTGTCTTCATGTTTGTTAAATGGTCAACAGTGTATCCATCTTTCCAAGTTGATTGGCATTCTTTAGTCCGATCAGTTTGCTTTGGTAACTCACTATTGCTCATTACTTGGTACTAGTTTTAGTTGATTGTATTTTTTTAAGACTAAACAAATGACACCAAGATATTATTTGTGTGTATGAGATAGCTTGAGTTGACTTTGGTCATTATTGGTACTTGAATTATAGGTTAGGCTTGTATAGCCTTGAATGGTGTGTGCTAGCTAGTATGGGCTAGTTAGGGCCTAGTAAGATATGAATTATAAGGTATTGGTATTGGGATACCAATAGCGATAAGGTAAAGGGTACTTTGGTAGGTAATGACTAGAAATAGGATATTTGATTTAGATTTGACCTTGTTTGACCAAGGTTGACTATTTTGACTGAAAGATAAAGTAGAGTCAATATCTGACCTAGATTGGACTAAGAGTTGACAAAGTCGACTATAGGTCAACCCTTGACCTACTTTGATCTTGTTTGACTTTGTTTGACTTAGCTTGACCTTGTTTGACTTCGTACAACCTAGTTTGACCTAGATTGCATATCATTGTTATTAGTAACTGTCCGCTACTAATGTGTGTCCCATAATAAGTCATAATATACGAATTTGTGTCTATTGGATAATGTGTATCCATCTTTGCAGAATTATTTCCAAATGGATATGAATTACTACTTGCGGAATCGTTCATGGATGTACAATCGTCGTCCTGATGATATGTGTGGTGTGCAGGATGAATACATAGCGGGAGTAGAGCAGTTCCTGCAGTTTGCTAAGGCGTTCCCTCAGTACATGGACGGCACCAAAATTAAGTGTCCGTGTGTGATGAGCTAAGGGCTGCTCAGGTGTATGTATTACTCAACTGCGACGAGGAGGAAGTAGAGAAACTGGAGGGGTAAGTAAATAACACATCTACATTATTTTAATAGTGTTGAGAATGATACTATTACATTAATTGCACGATGTTGTTTTCAGTATATTTAATGATGATGTGAGGTCAGGTAGGCCACACATAACAGAAGAAGAACTAGAACAAGAAATAAGATATTATTTTCCATCATGGTTGAGTGCATATGTAAGACTTGAGAACTCTGTAATTACCTTTCTGTATATGCACTTGATTGAGAATGAGCTTAATTGCTTAACTGTACTGCCTCCGGCGCCGACTCCAGATATTGCACTACCTCCTACTGCCCCTACGATACAGCTCAGCCAGGAGCAGTATGACTACATTCTATCCCAGTTGCGCGGCAGGGGTCCGCAGTGATTTTATTGATTTTTTATGACTTGTATGTATTGGCCCTATGGGCAAATTGTTTATTGGTACACTTTCGTTTATACACTTGGTGGGAGACTTTTTATCATCTTCTATTTTTATTTGACTCTATTGGGTGTTTGTGAGGATGTGTCTGCGATATTTACTTTGTACTGCCTCTTATTTTTATTGTGATATTTACTTTGTGATATCTGCGACGGGGATGACAAATATACCTACGCTGGATTATAAGCGATGATCTGATATACAAAGGAGGTGCTGCCAAAATTTTAAAAAAATATAATGTATATTTTTGTGATGATGTGTGTCTGTGTTTACAGTGAATGTGAAATGCAGTGTTCGGAACCATCGACAGTTTCGATTACTGTTGTATGTTTTATCTTAGATAGAAAGAGCAACAGTTCAGGGTATACTTTTGAGAGCTTCATTTTCACGTCCTTCACTTTCTCCGGACGTCGTAAAGGTTCCCGAGAAGGTGAAGGACGTGAAGAGGAAGCTCTGAGAAGTGCACCATGAACTGTTGCTCTTTCTATCCAAGATAAAACATAGAATAGTAAGCGAAACTGTCGATGGTTCGAACACTGCACTTCACACACACTGTAAATACAGACACACAACATAACAAAAATACCAATTATATTCTTTTAAATTTTTTTATAAAGTCTGCGACGGATAGCGACGTTCAGCGACGTATGGCGACGGATAGTAGACGTCGTTAAACGTCGCCAATTAGTGACGTAACGTCGCTATCCGTCGCTCTATTGCTGACGTGGCATATGACCACCTGAGAGTTGACGTCGCTAAATTTGTCGCTAGGCGTCGCTAAATTGAACACGTGGCTGCCATGCCATGTCATCATTTTAAAGTTGTCAGCGTCGCAAAGTTGTCGCTCTACGTCGCTATTTTGGCGACGTAGCATTACGTCGGTATCTGTCGTGACTTTTGCGACGTCTAGCGACACTACTAACCACGTCGCAAACAGCGACGTTCTGCGACGAAATTGTCATCTGCGACTTGCCTATACGCGACATCCAATTTTCGTCGCTAAATACGTCGCAAATAGATTTTAGCGACGTATTTTTCTGATTTAGCGACGTCTTCTGACGTCGCTAAAATAGGTTATTTAGTAGTGGCCCCCCATCGTTCTGCCCTTCCCAGGGTCGTCGTCATCCCCAGCGTTAGCGTCGATCTAGGACCAGACGCTGGCGGATCGGCCCTCCTCCGCCAACCGCCCCCCTTGGCACCCTTCCGTCCCGTCCCTCTACGGCCATCCGTCGGAGCAGTGCTCTGGCCCGCCTTGCTTGCCTCCTCCAGCCCTTCCTCCGCTGGAGTCGTCCCCTGTCCCCCTGCCCCACCTCACCATTTCCCTCCGGGGCCGACCCTTCCCTCGGCAGCGCCTCCTCCTACTTACTGGTGGCCTTTGGCCTCCTGGCTCGCATCCCTCTCGTGGGCCCCTCCCACTGACGAGGCCGCCCTCCGGCTGCTCCCAGCCTATGCCTCGACTACCCAGGGCTTTTCTCCCCCTCTCCTGACTATGGTGGATGCCCCTCCCCCTCCTGTCGTAGTCCTCCCCCAGTCTCTTCCAAGTTACCTCTCATTTCTTCCGGCGTCGGCACCCTCAACCGCCTCCCTCGCAAGTTGGGCGCCTCCCTCGGACCCCCCTCCTCCTCCGGCTCTCGGTGCCCCCGCGGCGGCGTCCCTCCCGCCACCCGCCGCCAGGGCCTGCCCCTGCCCGTGGTGCACTCTGCCTCCCGACCTCCACGCCGTCTTCCCAGCTCCCTTCGTGTGGCCGGTGCCCCCGTCTAGGCCTCCTGGACCTCCGATTCCCCCGTCTAACTCCGGTGAGGTCTTGTCCGTGCCCTCCTCTCCTGGCTGCAGGACTCCCTTCATCTCCCCCTTTCTCGTCTCCTCCAGGCGGCAGGACGCCTCCCTCGCCGCGATCCTAGCCCTCGCCGTGGTTACAGCCCCCCGTAGTGTTCCCTCCCTCACCGCGGTCCTTGTTCCCAGCCGTGGTGTGAGGTCGGTCGGCCGCTTCGTCCCGCACCGCACCTCCCTGGTGTGTCCTTGCCGCAGCCGGTCCTCTCTCCCCTCTCCCCCCCCCCCCACCTGTGCCGTGGGCCCCCCGGGTGATTCCCTCCCTCCCTCTCCGAAGCCCTCTTCCCTTCCCGCCCCGCTCCTCCCTGAAGTGCCCTCGTCGCAGCCGGACCCATCTCCCCCACCCCTCTCCTCTCTGGCAGTCCCTCGTTGTCACGACCCGATCCCAAGTTAATGGGTCGAACCGGACCATGTCCAGCCTGCACCGTGGTGAGACGGCGGCAGTAAGCTGTTCCATTGCAGGTATTCACAACAACACAAGTACATTTGTCACAACTGTTCTATTCGGAATTTGAAACTTTGTTTAATAAATATTCAGAAATACAACTGGAAGGGAAATGCTGAAATAAAACTAAAAACTCCAAATAAAAGAAAATGCAGAAAAGGAAACTATCTAGACATCAGGTTCAGCAGTCCCAGGATCAGCGTCCTCTAGAGACGGCTCCGGTACCGTCGCAGGGTAGAGAACCGGGTCGTAGTAGCTATTATAGTATAGCTCGTCATCCTCAATGTTACCTAAAATGTTGTCTCCAGTCAGGAGGGAGCAAGAACGAAATATGCATCTCATATCTTAAATAGTAATTGGAAAGTGCAGGATAAACAGTTGAAATAATATTTTCAGCAGTTTAAAACAGTTCAGTGTGTTTTGAATATGCAAACGTCTATGACCGGCTTGGGTTAATCAGTAGTATCTTAGCGATACGATATGGCTTATCCCCGTATGTGAGAGGGGTAAGCTAACACAGTCAGTTCAGTAGGGGCTTTGGTCATAAACGTTTACACTATTCCCCCAGTCCCAGATTCAGTAACAGTAACAGTCGGTAGAGTTCCGTGCCAGCAGTGTGATTTAACATGCATCTTAACTTTACTAAATAAAATACAGGAATACACAAATCGTAACTTGCCTTGTATTAGATTGACTGGAAAAATGAGTCGGTACCGAGGAGGAACGTCAGTTGTAACTTCGAGTTCCTACAGTTGAGAACTCGACTTAGAACCTCTAATAACCAGGCTAAGTGCTAGTTGCAATCTCTAGTAGTAAGTCCTAGTCAGGTTTTAAGTTGTATTAATCTACAGCTAACGTTTACGTCGCAACTACGTGCGTTTGATTAAGCCGGTTAATTGGATTATTTGGAAATAACACAAGAATCAATTAACTTTGGAAAACTTTGTGTTTTTGTAATATATTTATAAAAATATAGTTTTCTTTTAGTGATAAATCATGAACTAGTTATTTACTAATTTTTCATCTAATAATTAATTCTTAATTAATTAGAAAATTACGCTCTAACTACGATTATACGTCTAATCAAAACCACCCAAGATCACATCCACCCAGAAAAGAAAATAAAGATCTACGCTACACAATACAAGGGCACAGCTAAACATCCTAGAGTGGGCTTATGCCCTGTACAATTCTTTTTACATCAAATAAGAGGAAATGATTTAATTACCAAATAAAATGCAATAAATAAATAACTATATTAAATAGCCTAAATATTAAATAAAATAATTTAAAATAAATGCTAAGAGTCTCAGACTCAGTCCATCATCAAAATCCAGCTAATACCACAACGCCCGGTCGGACCGGTGCGTTTGCATTTCGCCAGGGCCCACAGACCGGTACGGTCGTCGCCCGAAAAATTAGTTTAAAATTCATTTTCGAAAACCGATTTTGAAATCAAAATAAATATAGTTTCGTAAAAATTTGGGCAACATTTCCTCTATTTCGGGACAACCCAAAACTGGGAAATGCGCCACAGAAACCTGCAATTATTCCAACCCAATAATAATCCCGCAAATATATCCATCAAAATATTTCCAAACCACCAGAAATAATTCCCAATCCACAGAACTTTCCGAAATGTTCGGGAATTCCATAATCAATCCAAACCATACCAAACCAACAGATAAAACACAGGAAAATACGCTAACGCAGCTAATCGAAAAATATTACGCAGCTAACCGGATTTCCCAAAGGGAAACCGGGGACCGATTTCATCACCGACTCTACGGGAGGGACGAACTACTGTGATTACCAAGAAATTACCAAATTCCGTTGGCGGGGAGCCGCGGGAAAATCTTGGAAAAAACCCGAAACGAAGTTCGGCAGCAGGTCGCAGATCTGGACAGCAACGTCGCGAATCCCGGACAGCAAAACTTCACAGATCCAGACTCAACCACGCACCGAAGAGGGGCGGAAGAGTCTGCGGGAGAGAGGGGATCCGCGGGAGAGGGCGGCTAGGGCAGCGCCTCGCCGGAGAAGGGGCGCTGGCCGCGGGGTTGCCGGATAGCGGCGGCGGGTGGCCGGAGGAGTCCGCGGAGGGGGTCGGGCCGACGGGCTCGACGGACGACGACGGATGGCCGCGGAGATGGGCGGACGGCTGGCGCGGGGAGCCGCGCGGTCGGGGGCGCTGGACAGCGCAGCGGGGCCACGGAGGGGGCGGCGGACGCTGGAGGCGGCGGAGCACCGACGGGCGCGGGGTGGCGCTGTCGGCCGGGGGGTCGGCGCCTCGGGTCGCGGAAAGGGTTTGGGGGGTCGGTTTTCTCCAAAAATGGAGAAATCAGAGAGAGAGGGAGAGATCGGTTTAGAGTTTTCTCCACAGAAGGAGAATGGGAGATATGAGTAAGAAAGGGGTTCTGTTGTGAGAATTTCTTTTGTGAGGAAGAGAGTGGGTTTGCTGAATATGTGGAGGGATGGAAAGAACGTGGGGTTATAATGGGGAGTAAATGGGAAGTTATAAGAGGGGGGAAGTGGAAGAGTTTGTGGAGAGGAATAAGGGGCTTATGGAACGTGGGAAGTTGGGGGAGTGTGTTGGTCCTTCGGGACCAGCTCTCCAAAATGTTTTTTTTTTAAATAATAATAATAATAATAACCAAGTCAGATCAGAATTAAATAGGAAAGGGTTCGGGCTCAGGCCTGGGTCTGGGTTCGGACTCGGGTCTGGGTTCGGAAACCAAAAATCCATGTTATTATAATTTTGAAACTATTTTCCACTCAAAAATATTTAATAGTAATAATATTAATAATAATAATAATTTTGAAAAACTAAAAGTAACATTAATTATAAAACACAAATTATGGGTTTCACACTCGTCGTGCCCTCCGCGCAACCTTCCTCTCCCTTGCGCCGAGGCGCGCCCTCGCCGTAGCCGCTCGTGGCCTCCCCCGTTGGTTCCCCAGCGGACGTAACCCCTCCCCAGTGCGGCAGACCCGAGGTGCCCCCTCGGGCTTCGCCCACCGCCTCGGGCCCCGAGTTTTCTTGGGCCCTGCACCCCTTTGGGCCACGTGAGTCCTTCGGGCCACGTGGGCTTCTCCCGCCATTTTGTGTGTTTTCATTTTTGGGTTTTCCTTTCGAATTTTGAATCCGGGTCAGCCTTTTGTGGGACCCAGTCGATGTACTGTGTCCTATTCCTTTTTCAATATCAATGGTTGTGTTCAATATATATATATATATATATATATATATATATATATATATATATATATATATATATATATATATATATATATATATATATATATATATACTTAGCATGCCAGATTAAAAAAATTAGTCGAGAAAATAAAGATGATTTACCAATGACCTCATCATTGCCTATTCACTTTTCGCTCTTTGGTAACAAAGTTATGGTAACGACAAATGGTTTCATTGCCAAGATTTGTCTTTAACAAAAAAATATGCATTGCAGAAAATATTTATTAGCAACGAAAGATATATATATTATGTTGTTATAAATTTTGTTGCCATATGGGGTATTTCTTGTAGTGTGCAATATTGTCCATCGGTATAATCGTAGGACACTAAGTCGTTATATGCTTTAAAATGATCGTAGGACACAAAATTAATGTTGTTTGTGTATATATCATCTATTTTATGATTATTCAAATGAAGTACGACTATGTATTTATACTTGCATGTTCACCTATATGTGTCATATAAGACTAGAACTAATAGGTAGTTTGTTAAAAGAACATAATATATATATATATCTATATATATATATATATATATATATATATATATATATATATATATATATATATATATATAAATATATATATATATATATATATAATCCGGATCAAAAGCCTCCTAGCAGGAGCCCCCCAAAAGCCCCCCTCCCTAGTGCACCGTTGGATCAAGCGGGCTGCGTGGGGCCCGCGGGTGCATCCCCTCGATCTAACGGTGCAGTAAGAGAGGGGGCTTTTAGGGGGGCTCCCGCTGGGGGCTCTCGATCCGGACTTATATATATATATATATATATATATATATATATATATATATATATATACACATATATATGTTAAGGCGTATATTAATCCTAGTACTATCAGAAATGATTTACGTAATTAATAAAAAAAAAAAAATTATATATATATATATGTTAAGGCGTACCTGATTTACATATCGGTAATGATTTACGTAATTAATCCTAGTACTATCAGAAATGTTTTGAAAGTATTATAAGACGACTAGTACAAGATCAAGTTATTATATTTATGATTTATAACACTGTACCTGACTTAGAGGAATTTACAATTATGTATCGAACTACAGAAAAATTAATATATTGGAACTCGAGGAATATGATTTTAATCAATTTTATATTTTTTGCTAAGTCATGGAATTAAAGAACTATTACTTAATTGATGGAAAGTTGCTTTGAGACATAATATTAATTCTAGAGCAGTTACTTATACTCGATAGGTATCAAATTTATAACATATGCATATATTTGTATTATGAGTTATATCGATGCTTGAATATTTGAAATGATAGATTTTTGGTAAAATATCAAACTTTGTAAACACTCTTGTTTATGTGATCATATTACTGATTCAAGTTTTATCATGTATTCAAGTTGCATCAGGTCTGAGCCCAAATTGATACTTTCCATCCATTCCTTGATGAATCAACTACATATTACATATTGCTCATTTCTTATATTAAGGAATCAATTATTGCATGTAATCTATAAAACCACATTGTATCCATGCAATTAATAATTAACACTTTTGCATTCCCTTAACCTAACACTGCGGCAAATTCAACACATAGATTCATTGGTAATTATGGAGATTCTTAATTAGAGTGGATTAACCAAATCTTCACCTTTTAAAAGGTTAAGCACTTATATGGCCGGTAATGAACACTAAATATAAAATATCTTTACAAATATTTGTGTCCATCTTTAAATAGTAGACTAATAATAGAATTAATAGGATTCTTGGCTATTTTGCTCTCTACAAGTTTTAGAAACAAATCATTCCTTGATTATTACACAAATAATTCATTAACTATATATACGCCTAGCTTGGATCGACAATTACTAGGCAGTGATTTTTTTCTCCTCTGATTGATTCTTCATGGCTAGTAACATGGTGAGTTCTAGCTATAGTACATGATCTTCATAGATCATATTCTCTTTATTTCTGTGGATATAGTTATAAGGTCTACAACATATGTTATTTTTGTTTGTAATTTATCTGTGGAAAGAAAAATTTAAAAAATGCATAATATATATATATATATATATATATATATATATATATATATATATATATATATTATCACTCTTTAGTAACATTTTTAGTTTTCTTTGACAAGATATGATATTATACAATATCATTAAGAATTAATGAAGCAATCCATTTCATTAGTCAGTTCCAATTAGAATCCATCACTTAATGCATCAGTAAATTTTGATGTTTGCATCATCATGAAGAATGCAGGTTAGAGTTGCGAAAACAAATGTCCTTTGGTTTAGTCACTGAGAATCTCTTATATATTTGTTCACCAAGAATATATATATATATATATATATATATATATATATATATATATATATATATATATATATATATATATATTAGAAAAACTTAGATGGTGAAACTTTTGAATTCCGAAAATATCCTTACATACTTATACTAATTAAAAATAGTTCATTAATTTTAATATGGACAACTTGGTAATTAGAAAGACTACCCTTTGGTCTTCCTAAATAGTCTTCCTAAACTATTAAGAAATGTTAAAATACGTGCAAGGCACGTGCACATATGCTAGTATATATATATATATATATATATATATATATATATATATATATATATATAGGAAGGATCCACATCCCCTCATTTTTTATCTCCCATGCATCTCCTCTTTCACATCCGTTGGATCTTTGTTTAAGTCATCTAATCTTAACCGTTGATTTTTCATTGGTTAAGATTAGATGACTTATACAAGATCCAACGGGTGTTATCATGGAATGCATAGGGATGCAAAAGTGAGGGGATGTGGATCCCTCCTCAGAGGAAGTATCCACATCCCCTCATTTTTTATCCACATCCTCTCATATATATAAGAGATTCTAGTCTTTATTATTCTTGGCATGGTATTAATATGAAGTTTCTCTAATGATTATTTTCTTATATATTTCATGCAGTGGTTTGCAAGAGTGTTAGGGTTATGGCTTGTTGCGATTGGCATGGTCAATGGCCGGGTTACTATATATAATGTGGCCGACTATGGAGCTACTGGGGATGGACGTACTGATGATACCAATGTATAATTATTTTTCATTCCATTTCCTTGTCTTTCTTCACCACTCTCTCAAACTACATAACATTCAAATTGTACTTGCATATACTTTTGCAAATTTGAGTTGCAACTAAACAACATTGTGAGCCCACACTGACCAAAAATTTGGATCAGTCCCTGCATGCACAACCGCACACCATCAAGAATATGATATGAATTCTATGTTTTCAAATAAAATGTGATTTGAAATTATAAATATCTTTTAACTCTCAAATTTGATATGATTCATTCAAGATCAGCTATTTTGACAAATTATATGAAGTAGAAGGTAGGCACTAATTACTGGTTAAGTAATAAACATACACAAGTCTAGTAACTGTAAACATAGTAATTAACATCTTCAAATATTGACAAATATAAGTTTTGACTATGAAGGCATTTCTCAAAGCTTGGCAGGGGGCTTGTGCGGATAATAACTATCCAACTTTCTTGATTCCTTCTGGAAAAGGAAAAACATTTGTTCTGAGCAAAGTAACCTTTTCGGGTCCTTGCAAGTCAAAAATTTATGTTCAGGTACCAAAAATTTGAATTGCTATACCAATATGTATAGTATAAACTAATCAAATAATTCTAAGCTATGCAGATTAGTGGAAACATTATCGGATTGAACCAGAAATGGACTATTAAATTAGAGACCTGGATTACATTCATCCACGTCAACGGACTTACTGTGGACGGTCATGGTCAGATTGATGGCCGAGGTGCGATTTGGTGGCCTTGCGTGGCCCAGAAAGTAAGGGATATTGCGACAACAACCACACCTTCTTACTTACTTTTGTCTTTCAACTAACACTTCATCTAATATCACACTTTTTCTTTTCTTTCTATCTATTTTTGCAGAAGTGCTATGCTCCTTATGTAAGTAATTTACCCTCTTTCGTACTTTTTTATATCAGTTATGGCATAAGTTGTAGGTATTCTTGATTTAACAGTCATAATTTGGTTATATATATATATATATATATATATATATATATATATATATATATATATATATATATATATATATATATAACCCCCTTCCTATACAGGAATAACTTACGAGACAAAGTTATTGGATAATCTTAACATACGTTTCTCTCTCTCTCTCTTCAAAAAAAAATCTAAATATTTCCTGAAAAACAAACATAACAAATAATGTATCTTTCAAAACAAATATATTTAAATAAAAATAAATTTTTATCTAAACTTTCGTTCAAATAAATCTAATGTATAATCTATCTTCTAAAGCAAATATAAAAAATAATCTATCTTTAAAAACAAATCTATATTAATATTACAGTTAATATTAATTATAATATTAATTTTAATTTTAATTTTAATGTTAATATTAATGTCAATGTTAATATTAATGCCAATGCTAATGCTAATGTTAATGTTAATATTAATATTAATATTAATGTTTAATTTTAATTTTAATTTTAATTTTAATTTTAATTTTAATTTTAATTTTAATTTTAACTTAATGTTAATTTGAGTATTATTTTTAATTTTTAATATTAATGTTAAAATTAACACTAAAATTAACATTTAAATTAACAATAAATATTAGAATTAACATTAACACTAACATTAACATCAATATTAACATTTAAAATAATATTAAAATTATAATTATAATTATAATTAAAACTAATATTTTATAATAGATTTGTTTCCAAAGATAGATTATTTTTTCAACAAATCTATCTATTTTTTAAAAATAAAACATAAATTTATCTTTTTCTGTTAAAAAAAAAAAGATAATCTCTATTTTAAAATTGATGGATATAATTTATATATTTAAGATAAAGAAAATTTGTTTTTAAAAAAAGGGAAGATTTAAATCTTATAAAGAATAGAAAGTTAGAAGAGAAACATATATGTTTAGTGGTTCCGTAACTTTATCCTGTAAGTTAATCCCCTGCAGGATGCTTATTAATTATATAATATGTATGGTACAATCGTCAAGTCTTCTCATGGCTCTAGTGATCGGCAAAGGGAGATATAGCGCATTTTGGTAGGATGAGTTTCTCTATAACTACTTGTCATGGCCATATATATATACAAGTTGTCGTAAATGTTGAAACACTTTATTTTCCTACTAATTTTAAAATAAAAATCAATTAGAGAAGAGGATGACGATTAATCTAGTAGAAAATTCCTACTAGTTGCGATAGTGTAGGAATCCTTTTTGCTATAAAATGGAAGGTTTTGTGAAAACTATATATATATAATTATGGGGAAAATTTATGTTGCAGACTCTACAATTCATCGACTGCAATGGTCTTCAGTTGAGCGGAATCTATCTCAAGGATAGCGCGGGAAAGCATATTGCCATAGACAACAGTAAGTGGGTCAAGATATATGGAATCACCGTAACAGCACCCGGTGACAGTCCCAACACCGACGGGATACTCATCTTCGACTCGCAACATGTCGACATCTCATCTTCTACGATTGGTACAGGTTAGCTCGAATCCATGCATTGCCCCTTAATTCCTATATGAAATTATGCTCAATACAAACAAAGTCTCTCGTGACTGCAATATTCGTAACTATGTCTCATTTCTGAAGGGGACGATTGCATCGCTATTGGTACGGGTAGCTATGATGTTAATGTCAGCAAAATCACTTGTGGTCCCGGCCATGGAATTAGGTCTCCTCCAACATTTATTGTACTTGGGATTTGGCTATTTTTAATCAAGTAATATCATGAATTGATCTTAAGTTCCTATTTGTGTTCAAACTTCATAGCATTGGGAGTCTGGGACGTGGATCCCAGGTCGAAAAGGTTCGCGTTTCCAACTGTAATATTTTTCAGACGACAACTGGAGTGAGGATCAAAACATGGCAGGTTAGCAAATATTAGTTCGTACGTACATTAATTTGACAGAACCATGCATGTTTGACAACTTTAGCTAGTTGGTTATTAAAAATTTACGTAATTAAGTAGTCTGGAAGCAATTAAAGTTGTTTGTTATGTGCAGGGAGGGTCTGGCTATGCCAAAGACATCCTATATGAACACATTGATTTCAATTCTGTTCGAGTTCCCGTAGTAATCGACCAATACTATTGTCCAAGTGGATCTTGTTCTAATATGGTATGTAATACAAAGGGATATGGTCTTACTAATATGGTGTACATATTCTAACATGGATTCGACTGTTTATTTTTGATTACCTTATTCTGAATATAGACATCAGCAGTGGCAGTCAGCGGAGTAACATACTTCGATTTACATGGGACTTCAGTTGATCCGGTGGCAATTAGCCTGGCGTGCAGCCAAAGCATGAGTTGCAACAATGTCGTGCTCAACGATGTCAGCTTCACAGTGGAGAGATCTCGTGTGCCGACTCGTTCTTACTGCATCAATGCGAATGGAAAAATGGTTGGGAAAGTTTGGCCGCAAGTTTCATGCCTCAAGTACTGATTAGTCTTGATCTATATGACCTCACTCGAAGCTTATGGTAGTTGGAACTAGAAATTTCTCTTGTCCTAAATATTAATCAGCATATTACTTCATAGCCTTATTCGTGCTCTTTGTGAGACAATAAATTATATGGATATAATTTTTTTTTTTTCCAGTATATTAAATGGAAAGCATTTTCATTTGTGATTCTAACAAGCTAGATCATTAATTTCATTCTCCGTTCTGATCTACATCAAAACTTTGTCAACGTACGTCCTTTGTATCTGATTGTGTTGAAGTTTTATTTTCATGGCACAAATAATATTGAGAGACAAAGTTGATGTACATAGGCTGACTCTGTGCTACCATTCTACTGAGTGTCTACCTCCTGCGTATTTTAAGTAGATATTGGAGCTGATGGAGTCGACATCCACTACGTCCCTTGAGTAGGTATTGGAGCTAATGGAGTCGACAACGACTACGTATAGTCACCCACATCTCCGAACTAATCTGTCAGACTGTCCTAGGTACTGCTCTCAACAACATGATAATAAGTGCCCTCGCTAGCCTGGTAAAAAGTACGAGGGCCCTAATGAGGTGTCCTCGCTAGCTTGGGAATAAGTGCCCTCTTCAGCCTAATAAGAAGTTGACCTACGGTTTCGTCTCTAATTAACATTGGCTGCTAGATACTGTAATGCCCAGCTCCCGGATAACCGGGTATGAGTTTGTGACTACATGTAGCCTACATTGTAGTATCGGTGGTAATATGTCGTCTATATTATAATATAATCTATTTGCCTCAATATCCTTAATATCCATCCAGATATTTAACTATCACTAACTATATCATGTTTTATAAAAGAAATAGACTGAAAACATACGAATGAAAAATTATGCATTTCAGACTCATATATAAAAAGGAGAGAACTGAAAAGACAATTGACCTTGATTTCAGGCACGTGTTCCATGAGAGTAGCCTAAAATATCAACGAACCTAATCAGGATTGGGGCTAAGTACAGTATAAATAAAGCTAACAAGACTATATAGAAAGTATAAACAAGTAATAGACATAATGACAAAGATATGCATAACCAATTCTAAGAGAAATAAAACTAAGCATGGCAAGAACAGATAAATAAACTATCATGGAATGAAATAATCAACAACATATCAGATATGGAAATAAAGTACAACTAAGTGACTAAATTACCTGTTTTGATAAGTGGACAACTAGGAGGCAAATACGACATGCCATACGTCAAGTGTACAACTGTTATCATATACGAAAGACCATGGGATAATTCTAGGTAGTCCACACGTCTACGAGTGTATTTTTTCACCAGACAAGCACTCATGGATTCGAGTTACGATACGAAATAAATCATGGAACACAATAACTATAAATATCACGAAATACGATAATAGCAAATATGAATCCATAAGGTAATAATTCACTCATATGAAAAACTGTGACAAGATCATGCAAAGAATATGTAAAACATGTATTATAGATACTATAATAAAATGAAACCAATAAGTGTATGTACTTGCATGGAATTGGTTGGAGTCGACGTACACGACACGAAAGTGTCGACACGAAATAGGCTTGAATACTAAACTTCCATAGATGATCACAAATGATATATGTTAGAAATTATTGCATGTTGATTCATGAGATGAAGAACAAAATAATGCAGAAGCGTACCTGAATCCATTGATTTGCTTGATGGATCTTGAAGCAGATGTCTCCTTAAGGGGTTTGATCTTTCAACCTGCTATGACCCTTAACAAAGATGAAATCTTTGTTCCTCTCTATGTTGATGGGGATACATAAGAGAATAAAGAAAACCCTCTCTTTGGTGGTCATATGAGTTGGGGACCATAAATGAATATATATATATATATATATATATATATATATATATATATATATATATATATATATGTATATATATATATAAATGGAGAGAGGCTTTTAGGCATGGCTTCCTCTGGCAGGAGCCGGCCCGCTCCTCGAGAACCCCCTCCCGTGCCCGGGCGGTGGCTGGCCGCCGTCCGGCGTCCCCCTCCCTGCCATGGGCCCTCTCTCCTCCCTGGCCACCCCGGTCCCGGTGGCTGGCCGGGCTTCCCCCGGCCGCCCTTCCTGTGGGGAGCCCATCCTCCCTCGTCGCAGTCGGCCGGCGTATGCCCGTTGTGCGGTGGCCCCTCCCCCTCCTCTCTCTTCCTCGGCGCTACCGCCGCCCTCGGCGTCGCAGGCGCCGTCGGGCTCGGCGCCCTCGGCCAGCCCCGGCACCCTCCCTTCTCGGCCTAAGTCCTTCCCCCAATCGGCAGCCGTCTCCGCCACTGCGCCGCTCCACCCCGTGGCTGCAGCCCCACCATCCGCTTCCATTTTCCCGAGGCCCCTCTCGGAGCCCCGAGCGGCGTCAGCCCCGGATCCCCCTACCCCTTCCCCGGCGCTCGGCCTCCCCGCAGTCCCGGAGCCCACCTCCGCTCCGTCAGGATCGCCCCCTCCCCTGGCCCAGGCGCCCTCAGCCCATGAAGCAGCCTACCCCTCGCCGCCTTCCCTTTCTGCGCCTTCCCCCGCCTTAGCCCCATCGCCGGCGCCTCCCCTCCCTCCGGAAGCGGCCTTCCTCCCGCCTCGGTCGTGGATCCCCTTCTCCCTCCCGTCGCCCAGCCCGCCGTCGCGTATCCCTCCTCCTCGGCGGCGGCGGGGGCCTACTACCAGGACTCCTCCACCCTGCGGTGGTACTGGGACTCCTTCCCAGCCCAGTCGGCCGCATCTCATTGGCATGCCTCCGCCCTCGGAGGTGCAAGTCTCCCCTCTGCGTCGGCGTGGGGGTCGCGCCACTACTACTGGCCCCTTGCTCCGCTTGGGGCCCTCGGACGGCGCTTCCCGCCCTCGCCGTCCCTCCCTGATCCCTTTTCTCTGACCCCCCTCCGCCCTCTACGCTCTTCCGACGGAGGCCTTCCGCCACCCGCGCCTCGGCTTCCCCCAGGCGTTCCCCCTCCCCCTCCTCCTCTGCGTCGGCTCCCCCTCCCGGCAGAGGCCCCCTCGCCGTGGCCTTGCCACCGTGACCCTCCTCGTCATGGCCCTCCCCGCCGAGGCCCGCACTCCGGGGCTTCCCCTCCGCCATTCTCTATTGCCCCCTCACCGGAGCCCCCGCTCCCACTCTGGCCTCCC
>JANAVB010024996.1:4302580-4431143 GCA_029216955.1 Iris pallida
GTCCAAAATGAAATAGCACCAAAATACTTAAAATAAAACTCCTACTATATTGCCATATTCTTAATTAAGTTAACACCCATATGAGCAGTATGCTCATGAAAGACCTTAGTGTAGAAGCATGAAAAATTTTCAGCAATGAAGCCTTATGCGCCCAAGCCAGTGGAACTCTATGCGCCCAGCCCGTGAAGCTCTATGCGCCCAGCCAGTGAAGCTCTATGCGCCCAGCAGTGAAGTTCCATGCGCCCAAGACTAGCTCCCCCAAAAGGAGGGCGCATAGCCTGGGACATGGCTATGTGTCCAACCTGACTCAGTCAAAGCCATGATCAAAACGTGCACCGAAGCGTACGGCCACGTCAGCCTCCATGAGCAATCGTGCACCGAAGCATGCGGCCACGTCAGCACCACGATCAAGCTACAACTACGCAGCCTGCATGCACCTACGTCCTATGCGCCCAAAGCAAGACTATGCACCCACATGAAAACCAGTGTATTTTCTTCATGTGGGCGCATAACATCATTCCAGCTCAAGAATGACTATAAAAAGGGGCCTCATCCCTTTTCAAAACACATAACAGAGAGTATTTTCAAGAGCCAAATTGCTGCACTTCTTGCCAGTGAGCCGAGAGTTAGCAATTTTTTTATGTTTTCTTCCATTTTTGTAATCGGAGTGTCAGCGGAGTAAAGGAGCAACTGCCGCTCGATCTCCATCGTTCCATTTCCCAAAATTCTTTTTTGTACTCGGGGATCCTCAGTGCAGGATCTCTCAGGCGTACTCGATTTGTGGTGCCTTGCGCCAATAAAGAAAAGACATTATTTTCTTCTTCTTTTTTGTGTGTGTCCACAAAAATGGCGACTCTGCTGGGGACTACCTTTTCTCTGACGAGAAGGTGGTGACGCAAATCGATACCGACAAAGTGGGGAGCACTCAGAAGATGCTGATCGTAAAGTTTGATCAGCAGGCGTTCGAAGAGATGCTCTCGAGCGATGGCTCTACTCCCTCAAAATTAGCGAAGCCAAACAAGTCTCGCAAGACTTGGCTTCCAAAGGCTCACTGTGCATATCCTGCTAGTGTCATAGCAGATATGCAACTGGAGGACTCTGTCACATGGGCACATGACTCTGCCATAGAAGTTTCACAAATGGAGAAGGCTCACATCGTTCCGGGCTCTACTAGTCTAGTGACTTCTTTTCTGCACAACCAACAACAGAGTGTTTGACGCTCGAGACTTGGCAAGGGAAAATACTACGATGCCAAGAATCGGGGTGTGCGACACTCTGGACAAACCCGACGAGGCTCACAAACGAAGTAGGCGAAACTGGGAGAAAACAGTGCTGCTCCACCAAGCATGCGCCCAAGAAGATGTTTGGGCGCATAACCCCAATCAGAATGCTTCTGTCTTCAACAGACTGTGTCACGACCCGTACCCGCTTTTCGGACGCGAGCTCGTGAGCAAGCCAGCTACGTATCGAGCGGACTCCAGCCCGACTCGAGTACGTATAAGCTGTCAAGGTCATGGTATACTGCCAAATCATGGCAAACAAATCTATATCTCAATCCACAATAAATATACGAAACATGAATGAACAATTATGGGTCATGGTCTGCAGCCCATTAGCATATTGTCCGATTAGACTCTAAGAATGATATGAGTCCATAAAGTAAGCATAATATATCATGGTACTGAATGTAAAGCACGAGAGGATAATAAAGAAATAATACCAGCAATACCTGTATCATACATCGCAATCCTCTACCATCTCGCCCTACTAACTAACTCCATGCAGTCGCTAAACCTGAAGAGATCATCAGGTCCTCAGAGGACTAGCAAGATACATAATATATATACAAGCCAACATGTAACAGTACAAATATACAAAGAAGTGAGAAATAATCGAGAATATCCAACGAGACGAAATGAACTAAAACACAAGATCTAAACGCAAAGATCCTAAGACACTGGCATGCCATACTAGAAATGGCTAATAGGTCAAAACTATAGACTGCAGTCAAGGCAAGTACTCACAATCTATAGTATCTCAATCGCAGTCAAGACAAGTACTCACGACCAAGACGGTAGCCAATCCTAGTATAAAAATTCTATAGACCGTAGTCAAGGCAAGTACTCACAATCTATAGAATGTTAAAGTCAAGTCCTACTCAAGTCATGTCAAGTCAAGTCAAGTTATAATCAAGTCGAGGAAATCGTGTTATAGGACTAGACGACTCTATCAAGGAATACATATGAAACTAACACAGTGTAACAGATGGAACTATCATAACAGAAAGGAACAAGAATGTGCAGGCGACTAGAAACATGTCAAGTAAAACTATAACAGGATGAGTGTACTAGACATGGAATAAAGCAATCACGAAAGTAAGAAAAAGAATAGCAGCGAGAAAGTGAACATGCATATATATTGTATTGTACGAGTTGGCAAGGTATACTTGCCTGGCTGAGATGTCCAATTCTGCTGAGGGGGATGACGTCAAGGCCTGGTTTCAATCTAGGAATAGTCAAAGTATTCTTATTAATGTAGATCCAAAAGAACCTAATTACCTATTAGAATATATAATGTTCATAGTTTCTACGTTTTAAGTTTTGAGTTTATTAATTTATTTACTATATGATAACCATTATATAAGTAACTTGTAGGAGTTTATAATAATAATTAAGAATATGGGTATTAATAATATATTTAATCTAAAAATTATATATAGTATTTATCACCAACTATTTTATTAACAAGGTTATATATAAATATATACATGAGTAATGTAAGTTTTTATTTATTTATTTAATATAACTTTATTGTCAAAATTAATCTATTTTAAACAATATATAAGCGTAATATGATTGTAACCTTTAGGATATAGGTACATATATATATATACAAAGTACTCAAAATAAAATTGTACTTCTATTATTAAATCTTGATAAAATCTTACTTATATTGATATTAAAATCAATAGTAGTTACAAAATATCCTAATATAAAGCATATTAAATATTAAAATAATCTCAATTTCCAATAAAATAAAATATTACCAAAATAAAGTATAAGGGTCTGTAGTACATTACCTAATCTTTCAAGGGCCTATGTTTAATTCTATATGCTTTATTCTCAACGTTCAATTGTTTTTTGAGAAAGTAATCCTTCATTAAGTGACTAAGTGGGATACATTAATCATGTCTATGAGAACATGAGGTTGAATACAAACAGATAAAACATCAAATACTGAAATTGAAGTAGAGAAATTTGAAATCAAAGCATGTGCTGCTAATGAATGAGCACATTCGTTTGCATTCCTATTCACATATGAGAATGTGATGTTATTGGCAGATTGTAAGACAGTCCTTGCTTCTTCAATAGTATGGCGAGCTCTCCACAATGGAATACTGCTGACAGTGTTGATTGAGTCAATTAGTGGCTTGCAGTCCCCTTCGATTATAACAGATGAGAGATGTTCTCTGTTACAGATATCCAAAGCTAGTTGAATACCCATGGCTTCAGCTTCTAGAGGGGTTCCTCCGACTTCCATTTTTGAAAGTGCTAGTTTGAAGTATCCATTTTCGTCTCTAAGGACAGCACCTGCAGACATTCTTCCATCCAAAAATGCACCATCATAGTTGATTTTGAACCAGTTGTGTTGAGGTGGTAGCCATGACAAAGAGGATCGAGTATTTTCTGTTGTGTCATCACTGATAGGAGTTCTTCTGTTGAAAATTTCAAATTTCTTCTTTAAGTTGATTGCCTCCTCATAGATACTCCTCCCATTGACCACTTGTTGTTCAAAAATAAATTTGTTTCTTGCCTTCCATATGCTCCATAACAAATAGAGGCATGTTGATACTATGTCATGGTTTCCATCCTTCAGGAGATAGGTAAGGAGATCTGATACTGTGGAATCACCTCGTATCAGGGAAGATAATGCCAGATTGTGACACCAAGATGTACCTGTTATTGGACAATGCAAAAGCAGATGGTTAACAGATTCAGGATGTACCTTGCAGAGAGGACATTTGTCATCAATATGGTTGAGGCGTTTATTGATATTGACATGGGTTGGTATTGAATTTGTGAGAACTCTCCAACTAAAAAGAAGAACATTAGGACTGATGGTTGTGTGAGACCAAAGTTTCCTCCAAGCAGTAAACTCTCATTGCTCGTGATTCCTCTGATCCGGATGAATTCTCTCATGGATTGATCGATAAGCAATTTTGTTGTTAAGACCCCATCAGCAGTATGTTTCCATATAAGCTTGTCCGATAAGCAATTTTGAGATAACTGGATTTTCATGATTGTCATAGCTTCAACAGGAGGAAAAAGAATATGGATGAGGTTTGTTTTCCATGACAAAGAATCGTTGTTGATAAGATCACAGACATTATTGACCCATCTATTACTGAAAGGATATCCTTGCACTCTGTGATTAGGCAAAGAGGGTACCCAAGGATCGTGCCAAATATTGATGCTAGAACCATCACCAACAGACCAAATTATATTCCCCATCAGAAATTCTCTACTGCTCAGTATGCTAGACCATATGCAAGAGGATGCACGTGTAGGTACAGCCGTCCCAAAGGAAGTTGAATGGAGATATTTGTTCTTGAGGAGGGTAGCCCAAGTTGAGCCATTATCAGTGAGAAATCTCCAAGTCAATTTTAGGATCAGTGATAAATTTGATATGTAAGGATCCCTAATTCCAAGCCCCCCTTGAAATTTTGGTCTGGACAGTTTATTCCAAGCAGCGAAATGCAATCTCTTTTTGTCAATAGAATCCCACCAAAAATTACGTTGGTGTTTCACAAGACAATTTGTAACCTTCTTAGGGATGTGATAGGAGGATAGGTAATAAGTTGGGAGAGAGGGATAGTGTAGACTTGATGAGGATAGTTTTCCCAGCATGTGAAAGACATTTCCTACGCCATCCTTGGAGTGTTGTGGAGCTCGAATGTAATAGTGAGGAGAATGTAAGAATTCTGTTTTTTGACTGAAGAAGATAATGGCCAAGGTATTTATCCTTGCTTTGCATATACTGAACACCTAAGAGGTGAGTGTATAGCTCACACATAATGGGGTCTGTTTTCTTGGAGAAGAAGATTGAGGATTTATCATAATTGATTCGTTGCCCTGACCAGAGTTCAAAAGTTTTCAGGATAATTTGCACTTGTTGAATGTTATGCAGTTCACACTTTCCAAAGATGAAGAGATCATCAGCAAATGAAAGATGGGAGTAGGTGATGGAGGAGTTATAAAGAGAGACACCTTCATATAGGGAGTTTCTAACCATGGCATTGATAAGAGTGGATAGAATTTCCAAAAATATGATGAAAAGATATGGGGATAAAGGACAGCCTTATCGAAGACCACGAGCAGGAATAAAAGTTTTCGAAGGAATCCCATTAATAAGGATGGCAAATGAAGGTGTGGAAACACACTGCATTATAAGTTGATGCGATTTGCCTAGAATACCAATGCCACAGAGAGCTTGACTGATAACATTCCAACTAAGACGGTCATAGGCTTTAGACATGTCAACTTTGAGAGCAAACCCACTGTTGGTAGTAGATAATTTGGCAATAGAATGAATGATCTCCTGAGCAATGACAACATTATCCCCTATGTAATGACCAGGGACAAAGGCATTTTGGTATGGGTTAATCAATGAAGTTAGGTGAGGCCGAATTCTATTAGTAAGAATTTTAGAAATGACTTTGTATAGGACATTGCAGAGGGATATGGGTCTAAAATCTGCTGGAGTATTTGGATGTTGGACTTTAGGAATCAGAACAATATGTGTATGATTAAGGTGAGATGGCATGGAACCGGAAATGAAGAATTTTTGGATAAGGAGTGTTACCTCTTTACCTATCACATCCCAACATTTTTGATAGAAAAAAGCAGGGTACCCATCTGGTCCAGGCGACTTGTGTGGCTTCATACTTTTGAGTACATTTTTGATCTCTTCCTCTTATGGCACAGAACTGATACCCTCATTATCAGCAACAGAAATTTTGGAGAGCTCGACTAAGATATGGTCTGGAACAGGCAAAGTATCCACTGCTTGAAATATAGAAGTAAAATATGTTATAAAGGTATCAGATATTTCCTTGATGTCTGAGGTTTGAACTCCATTAGTCTTGGTAATGTGATAAATCGAGTTCCGATTCCTTCTCATAGTGGCAGATAGATGAAAGAAACGAGTGTTTTTATTACCTTCTTGTAGCCATGATATGGTAGAACGCTATTTCCAATACATTTCCTTCTGTAGATGTAGCTTGTTGAGAGTCATTTGGATATTTCTTTCCTCAATGTAGGTGGCATCAGTGGGGGCTTGTGATTGGATTTGCAGCAGGCGACTTTCATAACATTTGATATCTTTATCAATGTTGCCAATACGAGAATAACCCCAATGTTTTAATTTTGGTAGAACTTTTTTGAGCTTGGTTTGAATATCTTGAGAGCCAAGTTTGTTCCAGGATTGGCCAAATATATTGTAAAAGTCAGACTCCAATACCCAAGCAGCCTCAAAACGGGAAGGAGGATTTCTTTTCCTGATAGTGGTGTTCAACAATAACAGGATTGGGTTGTGATCACTGTTGAGACAAGGAAGGTGTAAGAGACCAGCTTTTGGGTAAAGGGTACGCCATTGTGTGTCAACCATGGCCCTGTCCAACCTTTCTGCCACATAATTTTGAGCTTTTCTTCGATTATTCCATGTAAAAGCCGGTCCACAATACCCAACATCCATAGCAGCAGAATGATTGAACCAGGAAATAAAAGATTTATGATGGTTGTAATTGAAATTATTACCGCCAAATTTTTCTTCAGCAGATAGGATGCTGTTACAGTCACCTATACAAATCCAAGGAGCAGAGATGGAAGAAACAATAGATTCCAGTTGAAGCCAAAATGATCGACGATCGTGTAGCACAGGTGGGCCATAAATGCAAAGGAGATGCCATGGCTGAGAGAGATCTGGGGCTTGGAGACAAGTGTGGATGTAGTTGTTGGAAGAGGCTAGGATATTGAGAGTGATATCAGAGTCCCAACATAATAGTAGTCCACCTGATAAACCAATAGATGATACTGCAGTGAATTGAGTGTAGCCCAGAGAAGTTGCAATAGTATTTGCAACTGTTGACGAGCATCTTGTTTCAGATAGGAATACAATTTTGGGTCTAGATGCACGGAGGAATGCCTTGATTGTTCGGATTATAGGGTCATTCCTCAAGCCCCTACAATTCCATGATAAGATCATACTTGGGGAGGCTGTTGTAGGCCAGCCGCGTCTGTGTCCTCTTTGACTGATAATATAATTCGTTTATGAGGTCTGTAATGAGAGATATCAGATGTATTTTTAATATTGGAATCTCTGGCTCTCTTTGTGTTGATCCCAGAAGATGTGGTAGCTCGATTAGTGGAATCAAGAGTTGTCTCAGTAGACAAGGTCAGTTCAGTAGGAGTGAGTGCTTGTAACAGGGATGTGAATGTGGATGTAGCAGACTCAGTAGATGTACTTTTGTTTGAAAAAGGAGGTAAAAGAGCAGATGAAGAGGACAGAGTAGGAGTTATTCTGGAATGATATAGATTGGAAAATAGTAGATCATGTGGTGTGGGTGTAGACTCGATGTTATGGATATCCTGGAGAAGAGAAGTAACAAGTGATATTGATGTTTGATCCAACTTTGGAGATTGTTCACAGATGGTTGTTGTGGTTGGGAATGTGGGTGAGGATGTTTGGATTTGTTGCATATGGTTTGATATTGATGAAGTTGATTTACTGGCAGGTGTAGGTACGTTAGTTTCTGAAACGGTTGGTAGAGTCATGGGAATAGCCACAATTGAAGGAGTAGTGGTTGGTAACTGAATATGGTTCTGCACTGAGGTAGTTGTGGTTACAGCCGTAACCATCACCGGAGCAACATCGGAGATGGTATGGATAGGTGGTGGTGCGGCAAAAACTGGAGAGGGCGGTGAAGACAACAAATGGGTATGTAAAGAGATTGGATCATAGAGTGGAGGATCTATAGACATGGAAGAGGTGGTAGTAGATGGAGGGATGGTGGGAATGACTGATATGGATGTAGATTTGCCGGAAGAGTCCTCATTGATGGGTTTAGATTTGGAAGATGAAGCAGGATGTGTGGTGTCAAACCCTGTGTTATGAAGCTTACTCTTGAATCTATCAGCATGGTTCACACAAATGGAAAGATCAAGTCTTCTGTCAAGTAGAGCTTTGAACTGGTTCTTCTGCTCCATAGACCAATCCTCATTTATCAACCCTTCATAGCTTTTGTGAATTGCACATTTCTTGATACCATGACCCAGACAGCCACAAAATTGACAAAATTTTGAAGCCTTTCATATTTCAGTGATACTCATGTAATCATGTAATCATGAGAGTGGGACCCACTTTTCTTATGTTCTTATATATAAATATTCATTGTTTGAGGTTAATATGAAATTACAAAAGTATGGAGGGTCATAAAGAAATTTACCTTAAATTTGGAGTTGCTACTAGTGTTGTGAGCACATATGCATGAGAACCATGCACCTGCTATCTTCTTTACTGTTGGCAGCATAGGCGGACATTGAGGCCAGTTCAGCTTGGGTGATCTGAGGAGAAGCCTCGATGATCTCGTCTAGATTCAAGACGGGTCCGGGGACACACGTGTAGAGCGCCGACGATGGCACGACAGAGGTCACTGCAAACTGTTCGGCCTGGTAGTTGATCGAATGGGAGCGCGAGAAGAAAGACATTTCGGGAAGGCTGGGGTTAATGGAGGCGGCTCGCGGCTCGTAGGTGGGATGGATGCGGTGAGGATGCACGTTGAGGACGTCGACTGCCGACCGGGGAGTGGTATTGTGGATGATCGGGCAGCTCAGGTGTCCATTTCCAGAGATGAGGCACGCGAGATCGTCGAGGTGACTGAACCCCGCGTACATAGAGGAAGGAGACAGGGATCTTGCCTAGCTCGACATACAAGGACGAGCTCGCACGGGGACGAGCGCATGGTCGACGCACGCCGTGACGTCCGATTGCTGAGGAGGTGGTCAGGAAGTTGCGGAGTGGCCGGTGAGGACTACTGCCGACGAGCAGGCTGGCGCATGGTTGCACCCGCAGTGGGCGGTTCTGCCCGATGCCCGACATCGGTCCCTAGAAAGTCGGAGCCGCGAGATCACATGGCAATCCCCGTTGGCCAAGCCTCGCACACAGAAGCACGGCTACCGCATTGCCATGGCCGCTCCCCATTATCAACGCTCGACTGGTCGGCGAGGAGCTCGCACCATGCTGCCATGGATGATCGGAGGGAAAACAAGGCTGCACGCGAGACGATTGGTGAGACAAGGAGGCTCGTCCTGGCCGCACAGGGTGGTGAAGAAGAGAAAGGAGGGAAATAAGAACTTCGGCTAGGGTTTCTTTACTCTAATCTCTCTATGCATGTATATATAGGCACGCTGTGCACATATACTGGGTCGGATTCAGGAGGAATGTGAGTAGCATTGGCTGGGCCAAGCTGCGTTTGGGGTTGCTTTGTATGGAACTTAAGGTTCGGGTCCGTGGGTGTTTCGGCCGGGCTCGGGTATGGGCCTATATGGGCTGGGTGCAAGGCTAGGCTGGGCTGTGTGCTTAAGTGCATTTGTTTCCAAGCTTAATATAGATTATATATATTTATATATCTATATATATATATATATATATACGTTCATGTATATACATATACAAACAAGTATACTTACCAATATATTTTATAGGGAAAATTTATGAAGTACCCAAAAATTTAAAAAGTTTTATGAAAAACCCACCGCAAAAGAAACTTTCATCGCGTGCCCAGCATTATCTTAAAAATATATAAAAGTGGACGGCATGACCCTTTTGCCCTTCTAATTTATTAAGAATATCCACAAATCCGGCAACTCTTCAGAAAAATGGTTCGATTCCAGAAGAGGAAGAATTACATACAAACCCAACAACTCTTCAAAAAAATGTTTCGATCGCTCCCTCCTCTTTCATACTCTGTTCGCTTTCGATTTTAGGTCATCTCCTCCAAAAATTTTAGAAATTTCTTACAAGAAAGCGCCAGCGAATCTCCATTCGTAAGTTTCACACAATGTCGCAATCATCATCAATGGATGTAGACCGAGTTAGAAAAGACGGAGAACAAGTAGATATTGAAAAACAAAAGAAATAAGGGGTGAAAGTTAAGAGGGTTGCTCGTAAACGAAACATCACAAAAGAAAAAGAAGTGCAAGAAGAAGTAGAAGAACAAGAACACGGAGAACAACAAGAACAACAAGAACAAGAAGTAGTAGGAGGAGAAGAAGAAGATCAAAAAGAAGGAAAAAAAAGGTAAAACATTGAGTCCTGTTCATTCTCCGTTTATATTGACGCGGCAAATGAGAATGATCATTCTCCGTCTATAAAATACACGGAGGATGCCCTTTCTGTATCATTTGAACTAGAAATAGCCATTCTTCGTGTTAAAATACACGGACAATGGCGTTCTCCCTTGTATTTTGACCTAGAAAAGGCCATTCTCCGTGTGTTTTTGACACGGAGAATGTTATTCTCCGTGTTTTTTGACACGGAGAATGATCATTTCCCGTGTTAATACACACAGAGAATGGCATTCTTCGTGTTAAAACACACAGAGAATCTCATTTTCTGTTTTTTTTGACCTGAGAATGAGCATTCTCCGTGTTTCTCACACGGAAAATGTTATTCTCCGTGTCAATATACACGGAGAATGGCATTTTCTTGTATTTTGTCCTGAGAATGAGCATTCTCCGTGTATCTAACACGGAGAATGTTATTCTCCGTGTTAAAATACACGGAGAATGGCATTCTCTCGTGTATTTTGACCTGGAGATGGCTATTCTCCGTGTATCTAACACGGAGAATGTTATTCTCCGTGTTAAAATACACGGAGAATGGCATTTTCCCTTGTATTTTGACCTAGAGATGGCCATTCTCCGTGTTAAAACACACGGAGAATGGCATTTTCTGTGTATTTTGTCCTGAAAAATAGCATTCTTCGTGTTTCTAACACAGAGAATAACATTCTCCGTGTTAAAATACACGGAGAATGGAATTTTCTTGTATTTTGTCCTGAGAATGAGCATTCTCCGTATTTCCAACACGGAGAATGTTATTCTCCGTGTTAAAATACACGGAGAATGGCGTTCTCCCTTGTATTTTGACCTAGAGATGGCCATTCTCCATGTTTCTAACACGGAGAATGTTATTCTCCGTGTTAAAATATACGGAGAATGACATTTTCTGTGTATTTTGTACTGAGAATGAACATTCTCCGTGTTTCTAACACGGAGAATGTTATTCTCCGTATTAAAATACACGGAGAATGACATTCTCCTTGTATTTTGACCTAGAACTGGCCATTCTCCGTGTATTAACACAGAGAATGACCATTCTCCGTATCAAAGTAAACGGAGAATGCTCATTCTCATTGTTAAAATACACGGAGAATGACATTTTCTGTGTATTTTTTCTTAGAAATGATCATTCTCCGTGTAAAAATACACGAAGAATGTCATTCTCCGTGTAAAAGTACACGGAGAATGTCATTCTCCGTATAAAAGTACACGGAGAATGATATTCTCCGTGTATTTTGACACGGAGAATGATCATTCTCCGTGGTTGAATAGAGGAGAATGGTCATTCTCCTTATTATAATAAAGAAGAATGTTGACGTAAACCTAATTGTTGTTTTTTTAGGAAAAAAAACTGTCAGGAACAAAGAAGAAAGACTTTTTCGTGCAACATTCACCCCAATACTCTCTCTTATGGATGAGGTGAAGGAAAAGTGTGGCCATTTGCCAGAAGCAGTTATTGAAACCTTGAAGAATGTTGGATTCTACAATTTCGTAGATGTATTCTACAGATCCAAGGTAAAAAGGCAGAACTATCTAAAGTCACACAAGGTCTGGAGAACCTGATGGGGACTTACTTGGAAGAAGATGGCATTGGATATTTCCAATTGAGCAGCAGTGTCAAGGTAGCACCAACTGCTGATGAGATGGCAACCATTTTCGGTCTGCCAATGAATGATGACAGTAAAGTTGATGAGAAGTATCTAAAGATCATCACTGAAAAACAGAAGACCCCCCCACCAGCAGACTCATTCAGCATGTGTACAGAACACTTCAAAAGATTGCTGACAAATTCCAAGGGAAAAAATGCAGAAGTCTCAAATACAGAAGTTAAGAAAAGGATCTTAGAGCTGTTGGGGGACAGAAATGCAAGTCCTGATGAGTTGGCCAAGTTAATAGTATTCAACTTGTGCCAAACAGCATTCTTCACCAGAATGGGTGGGTCGAACTTGCCGTACAAGTTCTTCGCTCTGGTGGAGAGCATAGATGTTATAAAAAGCATCTGTTGGCCACGGATTATTTTGGGGTACGTCATGGACAGCATAAAGAGGGCTGTTACAAAAGCTGAAGATGGGGACATTGAGATATCGTACAAGAAGATTGAAAGTTGTACGATATATTTCTTATATTGGTTTGTAGAGCACAGTCAACTGTTAGAAAGGAAGTACAAACCAATAAGCGCATACCCGAGATTCTATACATGGGATGGGAATAGAATCTCGATATTCCTCAAAAATGAATATCAAGGGGCTCAAACCAATTCTGAATTGATATTCAAAGATTTTGTTACATTGACTGTTGAAGAAGTAGAAGACCCAGCAGAGCAGCATAGTATAGAAGGTGGAGATAATGCTGTTGATAAAGAAGAACCACAAGCTGAAGCCCAAGCACCAGCAACAAACACAGCTGAGAATGAAGATATGTTGCGTGTCTTGGAGGAGAAATCTCAGCTTATCGCTGAGAATAAGCAACTCCAAGAAAGAGCCCAAAAACTAGAGGCAGATGTAGTCCAACAACGTGCTGTGGAGCTCGTTACTGATGGCTTGGAGAAGGAGTTAGACTCTATAAGGAACGAAAAATCGCTCCTTATTGCTGATAATGAGAAACTCCGTAGAAGAGTTGAAGAACTGGAGGCAAAGGGGTCGGAACAGGAACTAGACTCCCTGAGAAAGCAGAAATCTGAGCTTACTGCTGATAATGAGAAGCTTCGTCAATGTGTTAAGGAGCTACTTCTAAAAGGTAAAATATTCTATTTTTTCAAAATTTTAATTTGTAATTATGTGTATCTAACACAGAGAATGTCATTCTCCGTGTCAAAGTACACGGAGAATGATGTTTTCTGTGTGTTTTGACTTAGAAATGATCATTCTTCGTGTTTCTAACACGGATAATGTTATTCTCCGTGTTAAAATATACGAAGAATGTCATTCTTCGTGTTAATACACACTTAGAACGTCATCCTCCGTGTGTTTTGACACGGAGAATGACATTCTCCGCTAATATTTTAACACGGAGAATGACATTCTCTGTATTTTGACCTAGAAATGGCCATTCTCCGTGTGTTTTTTGACACGAAGAATAACATTCTCCGTGTCAAAATACACGGAGAATGATCATTCTCCGTGTTAAATACACGAAGAATGTCACTCCTTGTATTTTGACCTAGAAAAGACATTCTCCGTTTAGCTTAACACGGAGAATGACATTCTCCTTGTATTTTGACCTAGAAATGACATTCTTCGTGTATTTTTGACACGGAGAATAGTCATTCTCCGTGTATTTTTGACACGGAGAATAGTCATTCTCCGTGTATCTTAACAGGGAGAATAGTCATTCTCCGTTTATGTTATACGAAGAATGCCCATTCTCCTTGTAAGTCTAACAGAGAATGATCATTCTCCGTTTACTTTGACACGGAGAATGGACATTCTCCGGATTAAAGTAAACAGATAATAATATTTTTTATTATTTTTAAAAAGAAGATTATATAATATTGACATCATACCTCTTGTTGTTGTTTGTTTTTATATCAGTGAAAAAAAACAGACAATCTCAGAAAGGAGAATGAAAAGCTCATTAATGATAACAACAAACTTCTAGAGGAAGTTGCATCATTGAATGACGAAATCAAACAGAAGAATGATACAATTGTTAACCTCGAAGCAATGGCTAAAGCATTGCAGCTTGGGGAGGCTCAAGCAGTTCCTCAAAAATATTACACAAGAGTAAGAGAACCAGGAGGGATTAAAAAACAATCAAATGCTCTAGCGGATGATGATTTTACCACATTGGAAAAGAAAAAAAAGCTGATGCTACAACAAGTAAGAATGTAGCTGCTGGTCGGAAAAGAAAAGCTCCTTCCAGTCCCAATAAGAAAGTAACTTCTAGCGAGAAAAAAAAAGCTCCTTCCAGTCCCAAGAAGGTAGACGATAAAAAGAAGATGTCAGAAACTGAAGAACTTGAAGAAGAATCTCCTCAAACAGCCAAGCTAGTGAAAGAGAGAAAAATGCTGATGCAATGTCAAAAACTCAGGCTTTGGAACCAAGCAGACGATCAGCTGAAGCATCTATACAGGAGCATCGTATACCCAATAAGGATGTCTCGAACGTAAGTATTCTAAACTTGAACCAATTTTTGTACAATTCACAACGGAGAATGATCATTCTCCGTGTCATTTGAACGGAGAATGAATATTCTTCGTGTATCTAACACGGAGAATGAATATTCTTCATGTAATTTGGACGGAGAATTGTCATTCTGCGTCCTATTCATAACGATCATTCTCCGTCCAATTCATAATGGAGAATGTTTATTCTCCGTGTATTTTAACGGAGAATAGTCATTCTCCGTCCAATTCATAACGGAGAATGATCATTCTCTCTATTGGAGTTACTTTTTTTTTACAATTATATCATTAGCCTATATTATTAACATAATCGAAACTAAATTTATGTGCAGTGATAATGTATACCAATACTTTCCAACTGCTCCAGAAGATTGTAAAATAAGAAGAAGAAACAATGATGTTACCTTGATCTTTAATGCTAAAGAAGTACAAGACATATTAAATATGGAAGAAATAGAGGCCAATATTATGAACTTCATGATAAAGATTATGAACGAAATACAAGCCGATACAAGAGGTACCATTCAGTCAAGCTCGCAGGGTGCACAATGTAAATGGTCTGCAATCATGATGCCCCATTCATTGGTAAGAATCAAAACTGAAAAATAAATATTAATGTGTATACCTACTAATATTGTTGTAAAAAACTAACTCATGATATTATTTTTTGTTTTTTGTTTTTTGTTTTTTTTGTTTTCTGGAAAACAGCGTACCGTTCAGTTTGTCGATGTAGACAAACCAACATCTGGAGCCATGTACAATTTCAAAGCTGAAATAGGAGATTTTATTATGGAGTTGGAGGATGACATCGAATGGCTATTCGTGCCACTCTTCCGTGAAGAGAATAAATACTATACACTGCTGGCATTCAACTTCAGCTCCTATGTTTGGACACACTACAACTCACTGCGTAAAAACACGGGCGCTAAGGGAATCGAGGATGCAAAATACATGAAGAGTAAAATTGAGCCAATTGTAATGAAGAAGATTGCATTAATGAAGGAGAAAAGCCCAGCAATTCAGGAATATGAAACAACAGAGCTCAAGGTTCGTAAAGATTGCCCACAGCAACTATCACCCAGCTGCCTGCTGTATGTTGTGTATTATATTGAAAACTTGTCGAAAGCTCCATTTGATTTACAAAAGAAAACAAACAAAGTAGTTCACGATATTATTGTAAAGAGCATGTTAACTTTGGCTAAGCTTTTGCTTATGAGTGACTGTGCAATTCCTTTTGTATTATAAAATAAAATGACAATGTAAATTAGCTAAGAAATTCCTTATATATATTCTGTTTGTCAGGTTTTTTTGTAATGTATTTGTTGTCCTTTGTAATGAAACTCAATTTTTCGATTAATTTACATTGTTCTATATATGTAAATCTGTTTTGTTAAAGTTCTGTTGTTTGATTCTGTGTTAAAATACACGGAGAATGACATTTTCTTTGTATTTTGACCTAGAAATGGCCATTCTCCGTGTGTTTTAGACACGGAGAATGTCATTCTCCGTGTGTTTTAGACACGGAGAATGTCATTCTCCGTGTATTTTGACACGGAGAATGATCATTCTCCGTATTAATACATACGAATAATGTCATTCTCCGTGTTAAAATATACGGAGAATGACATTTTCTGTTTATTTTGACCTAGAAATATCATTCTCCGTGTATCTAACACGGATAATGATCATTCTCCGTGTTAAAGTAAACGGAGAATGACCATTCTCCATGTTAAAATACACGAAAAATATCATTCTCCGTGTATTTTGACACGGAGAATGGTCATTCTTCGTGTATCTAACACGGAGAATGTTCATTCTCCGTGTTAAAATACACGGAGAATGATATTCTGTGTATTAACATAGTGTGTTAGCATAGTGTGCAGGAAGCTGATTCTTCACGTGGGCGCATATGCCATTGTGGGCGCATACAACGCAATGGGCGCATGGACGCATACAACAAGTGAGCGCATAGGAAGTGGCCCGTACCTATAAATGGCCATTCTCCATGTAACTAAAAGGGAGAATGATCATTCTCCGTGTCAAAATACACGGAGAATGATATTCTTCGTGTATTTTAACACGAAGAATGAACATTCTCCGTTTACTTTTACACGGAGAATGACATTTTCTGTGTATTTTGACCTACAAATGACCATTTTCCGTATTTCCAGTCATTCTTCGTGTTAATATATACGGAGAATGTTATTCTCCGTGTTAAAATACACGGAGAATGGCATTTTCCCTTGTATTTTGACCTAGAAATGACCATTCTCCGTGTGTCTAACACGGAGAATGCAATTCTCCGTGTTAAATTAAATGGAGAATGTTATTATCCATGTTAAATTATACGGAGAATGTTATTCTCCGTGTTAAAATACACGGAGAATGACATTCTCCTTGTATTTTGACCTATAAATGGCCATTCTCCGTGTATCTAACACGGAGAATGAACATTCTCCGTGTCAAAATACACGGAGAATATCATTCTCCGTGTAATTTTACACGGAGAATGCCCTTTCTATGTATTTCGAGGATGACATTTTCTGTGTAGTTAATATATACATTGTTCTATATGTAAATCTGTTTTGTTAAAGTTCTGTTGTTTGATTCTGTGTTAAAAAAATACAGAAAACATGAACTAAAAATGTTCGTTAATTGAACATGAAGAATAGTCATTTTCATGGTTATATGTTTTTAACATATAAATGTAATGCTTGGAATGATCATTCTCCATGTTAAATCATGGAGAATGGTCGTTCAATGTATTATAAAATCAGAGAGTATAACGGGTAATAAGTTCTTATGCTGTTAATATATATGTGAAACATCAAATATGCAGAGTTCAAACTATTACCATTGATATCATAAAATGTAAGATATGTATTCAAAAAACAATTATATAAAAGAAGGAATATATGTGTATGTATTAACGAGGGGGCGCTGCCCCCTCGACCACCGTAGCAGCACGTGGAGGCAGAGGACAAGTGGTACGATTGTGATTGCATAATTCAAAACAATTCTGGCACCTTATCTTTCTCTTCTCTTTTCCCTTGTTCTCATATTTGCTCTTATAATGGTCCACTTTTGGTCGTCCAGGACCACGTTTCGGAACAGGGAGTAGAACAACATCAGTAGGATTATTTTCAAACTGTTTTTACAATCTGGAACTGGACGAATAGCACATGAATATAACTTCCGATAATAATCTGATGTCCAATACTGCTCCATAAAGTCGTAAACAGATTTATCTGAACCAACTCTGATGCATTATATTGCATGGCTGCATGGGAATCCATATATCTTCCATCTACGACAACTACAATGACAATCAAGAAGATTCACCATGTGGGAGGAAGTATCTGCGATCACCTCAAATTCGAAATTACCGGATCGATATACCCTATAACACATGCCATCATCTGTAAGCTGCTTCAGCATATCCTCAGCGTATGGAGTCAATTTGCTATTCAAACCAATTGCATCCTTGTGGCGATCTGAAATCATCTTCATCATCTTCACACGGATGACATTTACAATTGCTGATATAGGCAATTTCTTCTCAGCCTTTATCCATGCATTGAATGACTCTGCACAACTAGAAGCAACCACACCGTATCTACATCCCGGGAAGAATGCGTTTGACCAGTGTTCAGGTTTTTGTTTATTCATCCAATTCACAACATGACCACAATTCAGATCATAAATCTTCTTGATTGCTTGTCTATACCCACGTTTATACAGAAAAACAAATAATTAATAAAGAATTAGGTCAATTCACAAAATTATTAAAAATAAGTGCATTCTCCGTGTTTAAAATAAGGATAATAGTCATTCTCCATTCAAAAGCTAATGGAGAATGATATTCTCCGTTCTACGCAGGACGAAGAATGGTCATTCTCCGTGTGACGGAAACGGAGAATGAACATTATCCGTACTATGCAAGACGGATAATACCATTCTCCGTTCAAAAGCTAACGGAGAATGATATTCTCCGTTCTATGCAAGACGGGTAATGATCATTCTCCGTGTGACGGAAACGAAGAATGAACATTATCCGTGCTTCGTACTATGCAAGACGGATAATACCATTCTCCGTTCAAAAGCTAACGGAGAATGATATTCTCCATTCTATGCAGGACGGAGAATGGTCATTATCCGTGTAATACATACGGAGAATGACTATTCTCCGTCTTACTGACGCGGAGAATGGTCATTCTCCGTGTTAAATTAATGGTAAATGCATAAAAAATGTGCATATATCTGTCTCATTAACACACCTGGAGTTAGAGCATATACTGCTTGCCTCCAAGCTTCAAGTACATGCAGATACACTCTTTCATTTCCTTTCTCTTTCAGCGGTATGTTATTCTTCATGTGATAATAGCAATAGCTATGGTAATCATTAGGAAACACTTTAGGGACTTCAGAAACTAGACCGGTGCCTTGATCCGAAAGAAAAACAATACGCCTACTACATCAACAATATTCTTTAGATTTCTAAGCAACCATTCCCAATTGTCACCATCTTTGCCTGCGACTATACCGTATGCAAGAGGGTAGAACTGTTGGTTACCATTCTTCGCTGTAGCAGACATCAAACATCCTCTAAACCTCCCTGTAAGGAAAGTAGCATCCAAATATAGCATTGGGCGACAATATTGAAAGCCTTCTACGCAAGCCCCATATGAAAGAAAAAGCCGCTCAAACCTCATTGATGAATCATCTTTCTGGAAGTCGATAATGGAACCATTATTGGTTTCCTTTACCTTGTTGACATACCAACACAAGTCACTGTAAGATCTAACATCATCTCCGTACATTTCCTGGTGCACCAGCCTAATTTCGTGGTATGCATGTCCATATGTAACAGATAAACCGTAGTCGACCTTGAAATCATCGACAACAGATTTTGCGAACTTTTAGGATGCATCCGAACAATGTCACTAACCAAACTTTTCACAAACTTTGCTAGAACAACCAGATTACCTTTATCCATATAGCCAGCTCCACAATTATGTTCTCCCACATACCTCTTCACCTTAAAAATTTGATTATCTTTCAAAATAGATATAGCATGGAAGCTCCACAAACAAGCATGTGCCTTGTAATTCTTGCAGCAAACAGTATACCTCCCCGGCTCAGATTTCAAAATTTGGAATGGATGACGAGATTCAAAACATACCTTTCTAACAGCATTCCTAACTTCTTCAACACCATTTAGAAAAATCTGACCAACACCAGTAATTGATCCAGGCCACATATCCGATTTCCTCTTCTTCACTGTCTCAGTTGAGCCCTCATAAAATTGTACTACTCGTTTGTCCTTTACAGTAGGAGAACATCTACTCAAAGAACTAGAGGAGGAAGACGAAGGTCCCATATGAAAGCTTTGACAAGGAAAAGATGTTGATGAAGAACATGGAGAGTATATTTGCTCCACAAATAGATTCAAAACTCACATCATGAGTACCGTTAAAACCACCAACCAATGAGCGAAGCCAAAAATCACTTTTAACATACAGTTCAGTCCCATCAGAGTGCAAAAACCTGAAACGGAAGGAAAGTGGATCCAAAGAAGTCCATCGATCGCTACACTTTAATCTTTAAAAAATCCACGGTACTTTCATGTGTGACACGGCAGGAAACTATGTCTCCCTTGAAACAAATGTTAACTAAACAACTTGATTCCATACCTTCCCCCCTGATAACATAAAAACATAAGAGGTCACAAATAGAACAATAAAATTGTCGTCTAATAATGATTATTCTCCGTCTAAAAATAACGGAGAATAAATATTCTCCGTTCGGAACTAACTTATAATGATCATTCTCCGTCTAAAGTAAAATGGAGAATGACATTCTCCGTCTAAAACACACGGAGAATAGACATTCTCCGTCTAAATATAACGGAGAATGATTATTATCTGTCTGTAACTTATGGATAATGCTCATTATCCGTATAAAAACATACAGATAATGATCTTTCTCATAAGTAATTGTCATTCTCCGTTAAAATATAACGGAGAATGCTATTCGCACAAAATAACAAGATTAAATATCTCTCTAACATTTTCTAAGTTAATAATCTTCATAACAAATTCAAATTCAGCATAAATTTCGAGATATACGAAGCTGATGGATGAATTTCTACAGATCTGAACTCTCACCTTGTTTTAAGATCTATAAAAAGAAAAGAAGAAGATCTTCGCTCCACAATTGACCTAATCGCCGGAAACCACGAAGATGATGATGATGATGATGATGATCGATGATGATGAAGGATGATCGACGTTCGACTGACGAAAACCACAGTGAACTACGAACGATTTTGCGATCTCTGATAAAGATGATATCAATGGATTTCAAATTTCTCGTGAAGAAGAAGAATACGAATTTCCCAATCCAAATCTGAGTTTGCAAATTCAAAATTATATATAGATGTCCAAATTTGCGCGAAGGGGTATTTTTGGAACTATGATAATGGGCAAATTTTGTAAATACAGAGCATCTAGAGAGAATCTTGAAATATTTAACGTGGAAATACTTAATTCTGGGTATTTCATAAAAATAATCCAGCGGGTGGGCATTTCATAAAAGCCCACCCCGAAATTGGGTTTCTCAGTAATTTCCAGTATTTTATATATACAATATACACATATACGAATATATATATATATATATATATATATATATATATATATATATATACACATACATATATATGAATATTTATATATAGACATATACAGATATACAAATATTTATATATAGACATATACATATATTCACATCCCTACAACCAAATAATATCTATATACACATACATATATATATATATATATATATATATATATATATATATATATCTTATACACACACAAATACATATATATATATATATATATATATATATATATATATATATATAATATATATATATATATATATATATATATATATATATATATATATATATATATATATATATTCATACACATACGCATATCCTCCTATTTATATGTATATATATATACACACCCACAATATTATTAGTAATACTAATAATCCCGATAACAACGAAAAATAATCCAAAAACAAGTGTATTAAGATTTGATGAATCTAGTACACACACTCTTTATTGGCTCCCGAAAATCACACAAATATTGTAAACACTAACAAAATAATAATAATAATAATACTTATATTGTACATGTAACAATTATTAGAAATTAAATGCCAAGACCTAAAGATATTGCATCTACTTAGAATATGTCTACATGACCGTATTGGGTCTCACTACATGCCTACATGGGCTTGGATTTGGTTCGGTCCAGTTCGGACTAATTTGGTTCAACCAGGTTCCTGTAAAGTCAATAAATCTAATAATAATTAATTTAAACTTATTTATAAAGGTCATGCTATAACTTAGCCTGGTTTTTCTAGTTAGGACACTCCTATGGCTCGGCATTCCCCTACCATGGCTAAACATTAGTCAAAGCACGCTACTGTACTATCCCTGCCACGATTCCTAGTCACCTTGTACTCCAATCTCAACCATGATTAAAATCATCTACCGTAATAATTAACTAAATAATTATTTATAAAATCATAAATCACCATTTTAAATCAAATAAATAAATAAAAAAATATTTTAAGAATTTTCTGGGAAGGGAGGCTACAGACTGGACATCCAGGGTCATGCGCCCAAGGCTATGTGCCCAGGCTCACTGGATCCATACTATGCGCCCACATCAAGGAGGCTCAGATATTCAGTCAAGGAACATGCGCCCAAGGCCAGCCTCCAAGGCCTATGCGCCCACATCAAAAAGACAGGCCCCAACGCATATAGCACTGGGCGGTCTTCAAGGACATCACAAGAACTTAGGTGTGGGGGTTGCCCCTGCACGTGAACTAAGTCTGGATGTGCCAACTCTCCTTACGAACCCACATGCAAAGTTCGGCGATGCATGCAACATGGGTTGTAAGGCAAAACTCCCTTCCGCTGACTTGCGCGACATGATAAATCATAAGCGTAAAGCGAGGAAGGACATAACAATTCATAGTGCACATCCGTGCACCAGTATTGTTATCAACTGTTGCTACTCCAAAGAAATAGGAGTGCCTCAGAGAAAGTCCGTGTTTCGACGGCTGCATTTCTCTGACGATGAAAAGCCACTGTGTGTTTCATCCAACATGGCTTCATGGGGTCCCCCTTATGGAAGCCCCAATCAAAGACGGTGGACTACGAACCCAACTTTCTCTCTCAGTTCCGCGAGAAGAAGAAGAAGAAGAAGAAGAAGAAGTCTACCAACAGATGGCCAGCAGGCTGTCACATCTGAAGGAGTCTATATGGGTACTCGATCAAAGGCAAGATTTCGTATGGACGATGAAGAATCCCAAGCTGGGGGTAGTATTCCTTCAGAGTCTGAAGTGGATGACCTCCACACTGGGGGTAGCCTTCCAGAGGACGACGATCCCTCCGAATCTGATGGCGACTATCTACCTTATCTACCTGAAGATAAGGACTTGTTCACTCGGAGACAGACAGTATCAGCACCAGTTGTATTGTTTCCTCTGTTCATCCTCACATGTTATCTACATAGATGGTGAACGGAGAAAGACCTGAAGAAGCCAGTGATCAGACCAGCAAACGGCTAGAGGTTCTTGAAATAGCATTCGCCAAGATCACTGATATGCTTACCAGTATCATGGCGGTTCAAGCTGCTGGGGCTGTTCCTCCACCTCAACAAAATGTTTCGGCCCATGCTAGTCCGGCTCATAGCAACAACCCTCCTTCACTACAAAAGGAGTATCATTCCGCTGCGCCTCCTCCAAATCTTGCAAATGCTGGGGGTGGTCCTTCGCCAACGACGCCTGACAACCGTTCAGCAGTCGTTTTACAATACCTGCTCAATCAACAGGATGCAATTGATTCTCTGGATCACTCGTCTTGACACTATCTCACACAAAGACGAGCTTCAGAAGATGGGGATATCTCAACCGTATCCCTCTGAGTGGGAGAACGCTACTTGCCCTCCTAACTACAAGCCGCTGACGCTGAATTCATTTGACGGGTTGACTTTTTTTCGTCAACACATGACATACTTCAACACGCAGACTCTACACTTGCCCATAGATGATCCGTTCTTGTCGAAGCTATTTATTAGCACCTTGTAGGGGTAGCTTTTGAATGGTTCTGCAGTCTGCCTGACGGATGTATCAATTCATTTAAAGACTTGGAGAGGTTGTTCCTTCAATAGGTTTTACGAGAGTGGCATGCATGTTAGTATGTCCACCTTCATCGAGACCAAAAAAGGAGGACTGAGTCTGTCATCGAACACTTCAGGCGGCTATCACTGAAGATGCCCTTCGGCATAACAGACTCAGAACTTATGGATACTTGTCGACATAACTTTCTTCCTACGGTAAAGTTTTGTCTGCGTATACATAAGTATGATACATGGCCCGCTTTCATTAGGGCCGCTGATGCTGCTGAAAACGATATTCCTAACCTGGAACTACTGGGGTTGAAAACATCCAAATCCGAAGACAAGGGCAAACATCCTCAAACTATCCCTGTTCGTGGGGGTAAAAGGAAAGAAGTCCTGAAGGTCGACACATCCAAAGGAGCTTCCAATTCTCAGGGCACCTCCGACAAGCCTAAGGAGACCTTCTCCTTTGATGAAGACGATGTCATTACCATCTTTCATACATTAATGAAGGGTAATAAGCTGACATTGCCTCCACCACGATGTCCTGCAGAGGTGAACCAGCTCAACGATCCCAAGTACTGTCTCTATCATCAGTACATGCATCATTCCACCAAGGACTGCATTGTCCTGAAAAAGAAGATACAACAGCTTATCGACAGCCAAGTGATCAACCTCGAAGTTGAAGACAAGGTCGTATCTTCTAACATGATCTTTCTTCAGTTTGGTGACTTCCTCCCACAGAAGTCCCAGACGGTGTGGTCCCGATTCCTAAGGCAATAATGAAAGTCGTCAACCTACCGCCAGCTCGCAACTCTACCTTGGTGCCACTCACGAATAAACGTGGTGAGATCATGTAGGTCCATCCGGACCTTGTGCAAGAAGTACACATGAGGTGGTACCTTCCAAAGCAAAAAGAGGCAAGAAATACAAGTCATGCCATATGGTATCCTCTTCCATCTACGAGGTTCTATCTGGCGAGACGCGATCGGGGAAGACTTATCTTCGGACATACGACCCCGCACAAGAAAAAGCAGTACCTTCTCAATCTCCTGCTGCCTCCACAAACTCAGAAGCCGGCCCGTCTAAGCCTCCAACTTCGGACAAATCCAAGCAGAAGGAGACACGGTTTGACAAGTCTCTGAAGGCACCAACTCCCGAAGGCATGGATCGGCCCTACAACTTTGACATACTGGCACAGCTAGCCAATACACCTGCCAGGTTGTCTCTGTTCGATCTATTGCGACTCTCCAAAGAAATGCAGAAGGCCTTAAGTGAGGCATTACTACATGCCGACTCTTATCTCGCTGAAGTCAAAGCCCCCGCTGAAGATCCTGTCTCATATCCCCACTGCCACAGTACTATGGAAGTGGTGTCCAACATCACCCATTACGCAGTATATGCCCACAATGGCCTATGCGCCCACGTGAAGATCTAGCCTCTTGCATACTATGCGACTGCCACTTGCTGACGTGGACAACGTATGAAGGATGGTCCTCTTCAAATTTTACCGCTGATGAATCTGTCAGTTCAGATTTCGAGGAAGATCTCAACAGTCGTATCTCTCTGACAGGCTGGCCAAATACTATGCGCCCAAAGAGAGAGCCATGTTATGCGCCTATTGCATCACGAGAAGATAGTCCATGCTTCTTTCAAAGTATTTCGAACTCGTTCAAGTATCAAAAACTTTGAAGGGGATCTTGTAGAAGAATGAAAAAATTTCAGCAATGAAGCCTTATGCGCCCAAGCCAGTGAAACTCTATGTGCCCAGCCAGTGAAACTCTATGCGCCCCGCCAGTGAAGTTCCATGCGCCCAAGACTAGCTCTCCCAAAAGGAGGGCGAATAGCCTGAGACATGGCTATGCGCCCAAGCCTGACTCAGTCAAATCTATGATCAAAACGTGTACCGAAGCGTACGGCCACGTCAGCCTCTACGAGCAATCGTGAACCGAAGCATGCGGCCACGTCAGCACCACGATCAATCCACGACTACGCAGCCTGCATGCGCCTACGTCCTATGCGCCCACATGAAAACCAGTGTGTTTTCCTCATGTGGGCGCATAACATCATTCCAGCTCAAGAACGACTATAAAAAGGGGCCTCATCCCTCTTCAAAACATATAACAGATAGCATTTTCAAGAGCCAAATTGCTGCACTTCTTGCCAGTGAGCCGAGAGTTAGCAATTTTCTTAGGTTTTCTCTCACTTTTGTAATCGAAGTGTCAACAGAATAAAGGAGCAACTGCCGCTCGATCTCCATCGTCCCATTTCCAAGAATTCTTTTTATTCTCGGGGGTCCTCAGCGCAGGATCTCTCAGGCGTACTCGATTTGTGGTGCCTTGCGCCAATAAAGAAAAGACAACATTTTCTTTTTCTTTTTTGTGTGTGTCCACACTTAGGTGATAATACTTTTGTGAGTGGTTCCGCTAATATGGAGTTTGTCCTAATGTACTATATGGACACTTTAAGCATTCTGAATTTTTTCCTTCACAACTAGAAACTTTATGTCAATATCCTTTGACTTATATAAGTTCCTATTGTCATTAGAATATAGTACTGCTGATTTATTGTCACACCATAATTTGAATGGTCTTTCAACACCCTCCTGTAGGCACAACCTTGTGACAAAATTTTGTAACTATATTTCCTGAATAGATAACTCACAACATGTTATAAACTTTGCTATCATGGTGAAAGAAATTATGAGTGCATGTTTGACACTCATCCAAAATATATCTCCACTAGTCAACATAACTTGATGAGGATCTCTTGCTGTGTTGGCATCTAGCAAAATTGGAGTCGAAATACCTTATGATCTCCAAAATTATCCGATCTCCTATAAATAGCATATAATTTCTTTTTCTCTATTAATTACTTAAGTAGCTTGTTGGCTACCCAATGATCCATCCATATTTGCCTAAATATCTGCATAACATCCCAACTATGTACGCAATATCCTGACGCGTACATATTTGAGCATACATTAGACTTCCTATAACTGATCAAGAACTGTAAATCTATTGCAATTTATTAATTCTAATGCTAATCTTAGGACACTTGATTGAGACTGTACTTGTCTCCTTTAGCGACATGTGTCACTTGGTTTGCATTAAATACTTTAACCGATATACAAAACCAGAAAAATATATCTACTCCTACTGAACTTGTGATACACACAATCTTCAACAGTGTTTATCTCAAACCCAAATGAGATAGTCACTTGGTAAATTTTAAAGTACCTTTGACTAAAAGCCTGCTTGAGTCCATAAATAGATTTTGTCAATTTGCAAACCATATTCTTTGGATCTTTTGATACAAAGTTTTCTGGTTGTACTTTATATATTATTTCGTCAATGTTACCATTAAGAAATGCTATTTTGACATCCATTTGGTGTAACTCAAGATCAAAATGTATAACAAGTACTATGATTGGTTTAAAAGAGTCTTTCAAAGAAACCAAAGAGAAAGCCTCTTTAAAATTAATTCCTAACTTTTGAGTAAAGTCACAAGCTACAAGACGTACTTTATACCTCTCCATATTACCCTTTGAATCCTTCTTGGTTTTAAATATCCATTTGCAACCAATGGACTTTGTACCTTTTGGTAATTGGACAAGTTTCTAAACTTTATTGTCTTGCATAGACTTATACTCCTTATTTATTATATTAATCCACTTTGAGAATTAGAATTTTCCATAGTCTGATGGAAGTTGATTGGATCATCTTCCAATATTTCATAGTCTTTCTCATGTTCCTGGAAAAAAAATCTTCCGAAATTATATTTCTCCTTTCCCTAGTGGACCATTTTAATATTACTGGTTCTTGAGGTTGTTGAGTTTGTTCCTCATGAATAATTACCTTACTTTGAATGGGGGTGTCTCTATATTGTCTTGTCAAGGTATCTCAACAACGACTTGTAGAGGTAATTCGACATTGTCTTATTGAGGCTCCGAATTCACTTCTTGATCAATAAAAGATACAGAATCCTTCACATTGTCAAAAGTGATAGCAGGAATCGCAATTGATTTCTCCTTAAAGATAATGTCCCTGACTTTATTTTTCTCCCAAACTCAACATCCTAAAAAATTGTTATAGTTTTCGTCTCAAAATTTTTATTTGTGTGGGATTGTATAATTATTAACCCCTTGATCTTTCATCATATTCAATAAAGTAGCTGATTACAATTTAACTTTGGTATATCTTTTCTTTGTACATTCAATACAGACATTAAAGTCTATAAAGTCAATAGAATCCAAATCCCATTAGATATAAGTCGTTCAACTCTATTTCTAGAGATTTGATCTAATCACTTATGTCATAATGAGGCTAAAAAAATGTTAATTTTGTATTTAGTATTACATGACTCCACTTACAAGATTTTATTATAAGATGCAATAGTTCCAAGTGAATATAGGTTATCATAAACCTTAAGGAAACCGTTATCAACAATATCTGAATTTAAAGGTAGACTAAATTTATTGTTTCCAAATGAATAATGATAACCATATTTGTCTAATAAGAAAAATGAAACTGAATTTCGTCTAAAAGACGGTACAATAAAAGTGTCTATCAAATCCATATAATAATCTGTTCCTAATAATAATCTCAAATGTCCTATTGATTTTATTTTTACCGAATTGTTGTCACCCACATAGATGTATCTTTCACCATCAATTAGCTTTCGGTAGCCTAGGTAACCTTGTCTAGAACACTAATGTGGATAGTCGTACCAGAATCTAACCACCATGAGTTTCTTGGTATTAAAGCTAAATTAACCTTAGAACAAACCAAATTTAGAAATGTACTTTTCTTTATATACCATGCGTGGTATATTGTACATTTCTTTTTTATGTGTCCCGACTTGTCACAAAAGAAACAACCTTTAATTTTATATTGTTGTTTCATTTGAGCGGGACCCTTAGTAGCTTCTGTATTCTGCCCCTTTTTGCCTTTAATATTTGGCCCATTAAAATGGAAACTGAATTCATATTGGCAGATATTTTAGCAATATTAACTGTAAAGAAAACAAAAGAACATGCTCTAATTAATAACCAAAATTAATAGTCAAATAAATTCAAATAAAGGTGAACCCCATCTCAAGATACCTAGTACACTTTGGACAGCAATATTAACTGTAAGTGGTACTCTTGGTGTAATGATCAAATATTGACAATAATTTATGTCAAATAATAAGCCTATCTTTGGATGGGATTATTATTCACATGTAAACCTTACAATTGTTACACATTTATTATCACATGTATGTCTGCAATTCGGCCAAGTATTAACCTTCCTTTGGGCAGGCTAATACTTGCATGAATGTAAACAAATAAACATCCGACATCCCTTATAGACTATCTATGCAAGAGAGGTCACTTTGGCGATATCTTGTTTCAATGGATCTAGTCAGAATGTTAGACAACTATTGCTAGTTATAAAGAATCACCAAAAATTTGAATATTGACTAAATCTTTATGTACATGCATATTTACAAGATTAATTAAACAAAAAAAATCATATTAATAGCTTGTCTGTATCACATCAACCATGAAAAAAAATTGAAATCATTACCAATTTCCAAAAATATTCATATACCAAGGTCATTTTGACCATAAAATGTCAATATGTCATTACATTCCAAATTAAACTTATGTATCTTGGACACAATAAAACCTTTCCCTATCCATATAGAAACCATATACAGACCAACATCATAAACAATATGTTTCCATATATGCTTTTAGCAAACACCATATCAATAATTTTGTGATATAATCTCCTGATATAATTTCGAAATATCAGGGGCCTATGGAGGATTTTAACTCCAACACTTTTTATCTAATAAAGAAACCAAATAGGACCAAATTCTACATTAAAATTGAATCTGTAAACCAATGAACAAATACACATGATCATGTAGTAACTTTAATTCTTTTGATCCTTAAAGAGCACGGCTCCCAACAATGAATTTGAATTAACCATAAAAAAAATTCACTTTTTCGCACATTAAAGACTAGAGATAGATGATGCATGGATGCTATTACTCAGACAAAACAACTGTAGATGGTTTCACTAACTTCTCTTTAATGAGAAGGGGAGGGAATAAAAAAGTATTGTTCAACTTATGTTACAATTGGATGCCAATATCTATCAACATCTTTGATCATATAACTAAAGGAGGCCAATACCGAAGACATATTCATCATATATAAAATTATTTATGGCTAACAAATATTAACTTTAAGTCAAGGCAATATGATAGGACATCCAGGTCTGTAATAAATCTAAAAATTTAAGAATTGCCAGATACAACATATTTGCCGCACAAAGTTTAAAGTCCTTTTTTTATAGCAACTACAATTTATTTTTCGAGAAAGAATAAAAAGGAACGAAAACACCTTTAGTGTTTCATTAAAAATATTGATCCAACAACCATAACCCTCAATTAAATTAAATCGAACGATCTAGGGTTTTTGAACAACAACAAAAAGTAGTTTCTGAACATTTGAACTCATGAATCAAACAAGGGAGGCTCTGATACCACTTGTTAGAAATTATTGTCTGTTGATTTATGAGATGAAGAATAAAATAAATGCGAAAGTGTACCTGAATCTATTGATTTGCTTGATGGATCTTGAAATAGATGTCTCTTTAAGGGATTCGATCTTCCAACCTGCTATGACCCTTAATAATAAAGATAAAATCTTTGTTCCTCTCTATGTTGATAGGGATACATAAGAGAATATAGAAAACCCTCTCTTTGGTGGCCGTATGAGTTGGGGACTATAACCCTAATGAATATATATATATGTTTTGATATTTCTAATTTGGCCCCTGATCAAATTAGACTTATCTCCGGTATCTACACATTATTTCCATGACAATTATACCCTTAAGCCAATTTTCCAAATATACCACTTTAATTTGGCTTAATTATTTAGATAGCCCAATACAATTAATTTTAAATGTGTTGCCCCTAATTATTGAATAATTCCAACAATATAATGATCGATCCAATGATACCAGAATATTCCAAATAACCAAATTTGTTATAAATAAGTCTTGAAGATCGGGGCAAAGTTTAAGATTTCAGATATTTAGGAGTCCACAAGTAGTCCCACAAGGAGACATAAGGTATACAAATTAGCTAATGTTGAAAAATAGACAAATTAGTCTAAACGATAAAAATGAAAAAAAAATTAAAAGCGATCAAAAACGATAAAAACGTAAAACAGTGATAAAAAACGTGCAAAATCGACCAAATATGATAAAAAGTGCAAAAACGACAAAAGGCGTTAAAAGCCAAGCAAAATATATATAAAAATGTACAAAACAGAAAGAAAACGTACAAAATCGACTAAAAATGATAAAAAAATGTGCAAAAGCGACCATAAAGAGCCCAAAATGTGCAAAAACGACCAAAAATCAAAATGGTCCATAACGAGCAAAAAGGGCAAAAAGCGAACAAAAACAAACAAACAAAAATGGCAAAAGAATAGCAAAATGACTAAAAATGGAAAAAATTTCAAAAAATTTCAAAAAACTACCAAATTACCAATCTTCCTCTTAAGTTGTAATGTAATCGGGATTACATAGGTTTTATGATGTAATTGATTTTAGAAGAAACTGGTGTAATGTAAGCAAACTTGTGATCGCGATTATGTTACATCTAATTTTTTTTTGGTCCAACCAAGCATCCGAGTTAGATTAACAACTTAATTCCAATTACATTACGTTGTCCAAGCCTGCGAACCAAACGGGCCCTTAGTGTCCTAGAACATTAAGTACAGATATTGTGTATAGTTAGAAAGCTAATGTTTTTGTGCATAGTAATCGTATCCAGGGTATATCAAGGATTAGTTGAGTAATGTTCTAGTATCAGTAATTGTTTTATGTGATAATATTGGATATGTGTGCAAGTTAATATGGATGAAAGAGTACTTAGAAGTAAGAGTACATGTGATCCAGGCAGTAAAGAAGAGGGGCAATCTATATAAATGTAAGTTTAGTAGGTATAGTATCTTGCTAGTTTTGGTATAGAAGTTGTATGTATCAGGGAGTAGTATGATGAGTATAAGGGTACCACGGAGATATGGTGTCATAATGGTTAGAAAGTAATTGTGTATGTACTTTGATAACTAATTATAGATGAGAACCCGAGAGTTATTGATAAGTGTCAGAGTATGATTTTGCATCAGGTACTAGGATAGAAAGGTTACCCTAGTAGCAAGAGGCAGAGTATCTCAAGTATTATAGAGGTTTAGGCACAAAATTTTAGCGGCTAGTATAGAGGAGAGACATGAGTAACCTAGTATGAGAGTACCATCCAAGTACCATATATAGGAGTTAGTACCTTATGTAGACAGTGTCAAGACTTGGCTAGACACCCTAGTGAGAGTTTTCTAGATGGATAAGGGTGTATCAATAGAGTGCATGATTGTGGGTGTATACAAGTGTTCATCGCAAGAAGAAGAGTTAAGCAGTTTTTAGGTGATTGAGGAACTGAGGCAGATAATAGAAGATAGTATCTTATAAGATGTAGTATAGTATCCTGGATTGTATGTGCCAATGAGTTGAGTATCCCCATGGCCTAGAACCATAGTATACCGGTAGTATTAGAAGTGGTAACCGATGATGTTAAATAATTTAGCTATAGTATAGTTATCAAGTAACCCTGATTGATAGTGCGATTCATGACAGCTAGAGACTATATCAATGTATGGTTTCAGTAGAATTGTAGGATTGTATGTTATATAAAGGTGCTACCTTGGACTATGATTATTGGGGGTTTGCCCGTAGAAAACTTTGATGAATAGGTTATGACTGGCCCAAGAGAGAGGGCGAGGTGTCTTAATTTCGAGGACAAATTTTTTTTAAGGGGGTAGGATTGTAATTACCTAAATCCGGAAGAGGTATAATTATGTCATTTCATATCGTATCATATTATATTGTATATATTTATTTATTAATATTGTATTATATATTACGGTTAGTGGGTAGCCTATTTGTTAGACTTGTGTTAGTGAACCCATTAGACTAGACACTAGACTAAAGCCCAATAATTAGCCTGACATGACTCATGGACCAACTTATTGGACTAGACACATTAGGCTCATTAGTCATGACCAATTAGTTAAAATAGAGATTAGACTATTGACCGAAATAGGTCCAAACCTTTACATAGGACTAAATAGCTACATGACAACATTAGGAGGGCTTTGTGGACATTTTATATTAACTCTAACCTAAGGTTTAAGTGGTCGGCCATATGGGAGAGGGGTTCATTCACTTCATTTATTCCATAGCCTCTATCCTTCCAAAGTTGGTGTTTTTTCCATTTGGAGCCATTTCTCCATTAATTTCTTTCAAATACCACTCATTCTTCCATCTATTCATCTCATTCTCTACTCAAGAAGGAGCCTAGTAAGAGCTTGGAGACTAGGAGAGGAGTCCACTTAGTAGGAGCTACGTGTCCGGATCGTGTCTAATTAGTTATTCATTGGGAATCCATCTTCCAATAGGTATACACCTCACTTTTCTTGTTATTTAGACTCTATTTGTGATAATAAACCCCTAGGAATTCACCCATGGACTAGGGCTTCCTATAGGAAGAGTTTTGAGACACTAATGAGTCTCTATTTAAAAGTTAAGGATGAGTTTTATGCCATTTTTGAAGGAATTCCGAGAATGGCACACCAAGTATTTGACACTAGGTTTGATAGTCCTAACTAGTATAGATTGTGTCTATTTCGTGTCCATACATGTAGGTCGTGTCATGATACGGTAGAACACGGGACCAATTTGGAGGTTTTTGGACTCCTAAACATATGGTGCACACCCTCTATTTCACATGACACTTGACACTAGCCTAGAGACTCACTAATTATGTTTGTCTTCTTCTTTTGGACTTGTCCATGTGATTTGGTAGGAATCGGACAAGGTTTGGTATAGATATCTTGGTCGTATCGCAACTGTATCGTGGATTAGTGCGATATGGGGTGGTGAACACTAAGTGTTTGTGTTTGGGGTAAGTGTATGTGTATCCCTATATATATGTGTGTGTGTGCGTGTGTGTGTGTGGGGGGGGGGTATATGAGTGCCATATATATTGTATATATATATACATGTGTATATGTGTGTCATATATAGTGTATGTATATAGCTATGTGTGTTAGTGTGTCATATATAAACTGTAAATACATTTGTGTATGGGTGGGCATTTGGGGACTGATTAATTGCCTGTTAACCACAGGTAGGTAAGTCAGGAAGAGAAGGTAAAGGAGGGAATTCGAGTGTGTGCAGGAAGAGACATTCCTATGGCAGCTAGTGTGTTGTGCTAGTATAAAAGTAGGTGGATACACAGGGAAAAATTGTGTGATAGTACAGATTAGTGTACTCAAGACCTGTACACATTTGTGTACAGGGTTAATAAGGGTACTGCCCTGAGCAGACAAGGGGGGCTTGTGCTCTGTAAGTGAGAGCAGGTAGAGGGTTGGATTCCACAACAGTGTACACATGCAGAAATATGTTGGGTATGGAAGGTGCATATGTCCTTTTCCATCATAATGTACTGTACACTTTGTGTTGTTACCTGTTATATCAAATTATGTAAATTATGTATAATCCGAAGGGTTTAGCACCTGCTAATCTCTAACCTCTACCATGGAGAATCCCTCATAAATGATTATTAGGCTTATAGCTTTTGTGAGCCACTTCCTAAAGCAACTATTGGCCCGAGCGAGAACTCAGTCCATAGCACAGGCCGTGCCACCGCCATTGAGCAGGGCAGAGCACAACTTGTGGCTCTTCGGATTGGCAACCAACACAAATCCGAAAGGTTGGATCTCGAAGACCTCCAAGTTGTTGTTCAGGTTCAAACTTCTTATGCCAAACGCTCAAGTACATCTCAGAACTCAGCAACAGTTCGTCTACAAAGGCACGGCTTCTTTGAACGAAGGGATCAACAACCATCAGCCGACTTGTGCAAGGCCAATGGTCGTTTGAAGCTCAGTCAGGATCGAACATAGCGTTTGGAATACTAAGAGAGGAAGACGACTCTTCAAAAAAAGTTTCCTTTATATAGGGTGAGTGTGGTCCAACCAATATGCCACGAGGCCGGCGGTCAGAGACTCCCAAATTAGTGGGATGAACCTAGAACTCAGCACAATGAACCTCATTTAATAGGATCATTTTACTGAGTCCTAGGCCACAGACTTCTTGAATTTTCCAAAAGACGACGACAATTAAAGAAGAGGTAAACCGACTCGTCCATCAAGAAGAGCAGTCATTAATCGCTCTTAAAAACTTTGACAGAAACCAACTCCTTTGTTTCAGAAGCGCAGCCTCCCCACTACGCTCTCACTTCGATTCAGAAGCGCAGCCTCCCCACTATACCCTCGCTTTGACTTAGAAGCGTAGCCTCTTCGCTGCGCCCTCGCTTCGGCTCAGAAGCACAGCTAGCTCACTTCCTCACATAGTGCCCTCGCTTCAACTTAGACACGTAGTGGCTCTTTCGTCTTCAAGACGTGGTCTACTCGTCGCCCTAAAGCATAGTGACTCTGTCACCTAAAGCACAGTCTACTCGTCGCCTTAAATTACAGTCACTCCGTCGTCTGAAGTATAGTCTACTCATTGCCCTAAAGCACAGTAACTCCATCGCCTGAAGCACAGTCTACTCGTCGTCCTAAAGCACAGTGACTCTGTCGCTGGAAGCATAGTCTATTCGTCGTCCAGAAGTGCAGTAGCATCTGTCAGAAGCACAACTCGCATAGCGACGCAGCCCTGTGAAGTGACATGGTTCCCCGTAGCCAGATGGGTGTGTATATCTTTTCAGGATACCACCCTATTAGTTTGTTTAAACTGCTGCTCTTAAGATAAGATAGAGTTTGATAATATTATTAAGAGCAATATCTTATCGGTTTGTTTAAACTACAGATAAGGAAAGAATTTGTTCTTATGGACGAGAGCCATATCCAACTGGTTTGTTTAAACTAATGGCCCTCTAAGATGAGACAAAATCCAACTTCAGGGATAGGAACAGAATCTGCTCAGGTTCATCCGATCAATAGATAAGCACATGCTACGTGTCGTTTATTCAGTTATGTTGATAACTCCCCAAAGATCTCGATAGAAGAGAATCCTCGTGCTTGCCACGTATCTGCTCAGCAGTAGCCTTCACCATGACCGCCTCAAGATTCTCTTATATCTCCCTGTGTAGCGTTCCTGCTCAATCCTTATGCATATCGCATATGTGCTCCCCAAATAAATAGGAGTTTTCCTTCGATAAAGAGGCTTCGAAATCTTTAACATCGGTATCCTCTTAATTTGTAACCCTAGATTTTCAATCACCAGCACCAGAAAGCCAAAGTAAGTTCAACTCTTCATCATATCGTCAACGGATTAAAGGAGCCGCAGTAGTGCTCGATCTCCACCACCATATTTTTCTAGAAATTTTGTACTTAGATCTCATGTTTAAGAATCAAGTGTATTCTTTTTATGTTTAAAGTACAAAAAGTTTGTATAATCTTTTGTCATGGCAAACAAGATAGCGACTCTGGTGGGGACTTCCTTCTCCTCCAACGAGAAGGTAGTGGCACAATCTGACAAAAACTTGCTGGGATCTTCCTAGAAGACGTTGGTCGTACGTTTTGACCAACAAGCTTTTGAAGATCTCCTTTCTGAGGAGAAGTCGACTCCTTTGAAGCGGTTGAAAAAACCAAAGAAGACACGATGCACTTGGGTGCTAAAGGCAGCTGCGACGAGCAGCACCACGGAGGGGACTGCGCTCCAAAACCCCCTGACCGACGAAGCCCAGAAGAAGCCTTCGACTATGGCTGCCATGCCGCCTCGCTCGATTCTCACTCCGGAAAAGTACAGCGAAGAGTGTGGCTCTCCTGTGGTGGGCCTAACAAAAGCACAATGCCGAAGGAAGCACGCAGTGGCTCAACCACTCACGGAGGGAGCGGTGACGGTGAGAAGATCTGTCTTTGATAGAATTACCTACCCATCGGGTAAGGCAACATTGAACTCGGAACGTTACGTACCTCCTAGAGGAAACTTAAAGAGATCCAAGGCAGCACATGCCCTACGCGGCCAAAGTGCTATGCCAACCATACATTGGATTCTGAATACTACGAACCCTCTGGGGTAGTAGAAAGAAATCCAAGCCAGCACGCGCCTTGTGCAACCAACGTGCTATGCAAATAGCCAACCAAAGGCTCGTGTTGACTGTCACGCATGCAACCAATATAAAGCTATACGAAACTGTTCCAAGTGCCTCAACGCCTCGACCAGTAGAACCCCGCTGTCGCTCGAACACTCATGTGCACAACTCGAGCCAGAAGGTATAATCCACTGAGAAAGACTCATGTGAACAGTGTTCCTGTATGCATGGAAGGAGTCTACCTCATCAGCAACTTTCTGATAAGGACCTAAGCGTGTCCCGCACATAGGAACTAAGAAGAGAGAAGTTATCTCCGTATCCTCACTCCTGCACGCAGCTTCCTTGTACGTGCAATGGGAGTGAAGAAATGAGGACCCCAACACTTTTCCACAAGCGTAAAGCAGAAGAGGAGCCTGCGACACAAGGTATGCCTAAACCAAGGCATACTTGCACCCAGATCACCATCAACTATTACGTCACCAGGCAGCCACATCGCCACCGAGGAGACAGTCCGTCTTCTAAAGACTACGACCATCGGTGGCTATACATCAGGGACTCGACCGGGGGTCATCAAGCGAGGAAGAAGAGGAACTCCATATTGCTCCATGCAACACGGTGCGGGGTTCTCCATCTTTCAAGTAGCTATCCGAAAACCCTCCCATCTCGGCCAACAAGCCCAAGAAGCGGCCCGGAAGTAGCAAGATGAAAGTACCCAACACAGGTGTGTTCCAACACACGCGCGCTAAGTCTAGCTCCTTGCCGTAAAAAGATGCCACATTAGATGCTGGGGGTGGCCAGTCCTCCACCATTCAGGACAATCATGTATTCCAATCCAACAAAGGATTGTATGACACAGATACTTCTGCAGGCACAGATAGCAAAAAAGCGAAGGAAAGCAACAACACGGAAAGCAGCGAAGGGACTCACCCCTCTGAACCGGAGAGCGAAAGATCTAAAGTGCCTTCTACCCACCTGCATATGGTATCCGGGTTTATGGCCGAAGGTGACAACAACACGGAAAGCAACGAAGGCTCTAGTCAGCAAAAACATATAGAGGTTCTCAAGGAGTGCCTAAACACGTTGAACATTACTATGAAGCCCTTAGCTTCTGTTGTTTTGGAGATCAAGGAGATATTGACCCCCTCTGGCTCTACTACTGCTCCAGACACAACGACTAATGGTGGGTTTAATGTGCTTCCCATTGTGAGCCAAGCAGCACCAGCATCATCTACCCCATCAACAACCGGGCCTACAATGTCGAATAAAATGCAGCAGGCTATCAAAAACTTGTACGCTTGCTATGATGCAAAGAAAAGCGAGCAATACTCCAAAAGATAGAAATTCGGCAGCCATTTCCTGCTGAATGGGACAATGTGATCTATCCTCCCAAATATAATCTGCAGACGCGCACGCCGATCCTTGCAAAGGAATCTTCCTATCGATACTTGAGATACTTTACCTCAGTAATGGGGCATCTGCCAAAGGATGATGCCCTCCTTACCAACATATTCGTAGGAGCCCTACAGAGAGTGGCCTACGAATGGTTTTGCAGCCTTCTGGATAACTGTATTTTGTCCTTTGAAGACTTGAAGAACCTACTCCTCAATCGATTCTACGAATGAGGAATGGACATGATGATGTTGACTCTCATGGACATCGTTCAGAAGAAGAAAGAGCTGGTGCGTGCATACATTAAGCGCTTCCGCTTGGACGTGTTGAGGTTACCTCCTGGTATACTTGAGCCTATGCTTATGGACTCCTGCCGCAAGAATATGCTTCCTGTGATCAAGTTATGGCACAGTTCTCCATGCGTAGAGTGGACGCCTTTCATTGCAGAAGCGGATGTGGCACAAAGAAAAGTACATGATGCACAATTACTGGAACTAAACTTTCCCTCCCTCGAAGATAAAGGGAAGCGCTTATCTAGCAACAAGGACGAAAAAGGGAAGCAAGCCATGACCGTCAACATTTCTAAAGATTCGGCATCAGCGAACCCGAAGCCGACCGAAGCGTAGAGGCCGAAAGAGACCTACTCTTTCAACGATGAAGACACACTAGAGCTCTTCGATATGTTGGCAAAGAGTGGAAAACTTCAGCTCCCGTCGCCTAAGCATCCCAATAAAGTGGAAAAGGTGGACAATCCAAAATATTGCCACTACCACTAGTATATCCATCATTTGACGCGTGATTGTTATGTGTTGAAAAGAAAAATCCAGCACCTCATCGATGCTAAAGTCATCTCATTCGACTACGAGGATAAGACTGTTACCGCCAACATGGTCACTCTCCAGTTCGGAAGTTTTTCGAGAACAGAGGCTCAAGATGGCATCGTTCCTATCCCGAGAGCGACGATAGAAGTAGTCAATCTTCCACCAGTCCATGACAACGCCCAAGGCCTCATCCCATTTACAATGTCATGAGGCGAAGTAATGTGGATCCATCCTGATCTTACTCCAGACATGATGACACATGCTGTATACTCTGTCAAGGGAAAGAAGGTCAGATCATGTCGTATGATCTCTACGACAACTAATGACACCTTGGTTACCACTCGCTCGGCTCACCAACAAGAAGAGAACCAAGCTCCAAAGGAAGAGATACCTCCGCCTGTTGTGGCCAACATCCCTGACACATCGAAAGCAGGATCGTCCCAATTGCCTGCTGCAGATAGACAGAAGTAGAAGGAGGTTCGCTTTGACAAGCCTCTGAGAAAAGACTCAGCAGTAGGACCAATCAAGTCCTATAATTTCGATATATTGATGCAACTGGACAACACTCCAGTTCGACTATCACTCTTCGAGCTTCTCTGTCTCTCCAAAGAGACTCGAGACACCCTCAGCGAAGCTTTACAGAACGCTAACTCCTTCTTCACTCAGGTGCAACCGCCTAAGGAAACCCTGCTGAATGTCCACATTGTTATAGTGTAGTCGAGGTAATCACCAACATCACCTTCACTTAGCAGGACATGCTACTGAAAAACAATCGGCACAACCGACCCTTGTACTATATAGGGTACGTTGGTGCCATTAAGGTTGATCGCATCCGCATCGACCATGGCTCTTCTTTTAGCATCATCCCTCGGTGTTTGCTCCAAGCTTTGGGGAACCCGATGTATCAGCTAACTACATCGAACACTACAATCAACGGTTTAATGCTGGGCAAAGTGAACCCCTGGGCAAGATCCGCCTGAAATACCAAATAGGCGATCTCTAGACTGACGTTACTTGCTATATCATTGACGCCGATTTAAACTACAACATGCTATTGGGACGACCATGGATTCATGAATACATGATCGTGCCCTCCATTCTCCATAAGTACATGAAGTTTGTGGCCAGCGACGGGAGTATCAAGACCGAGTTCGCTAACATCGATCCCTTTCGAGGACTCGAAGTATACTATACAGATGCTGATCTGTACAAATCAGTCCTATAGGAAGATGACGCCAATGATGCCGACAACGAGGCAGAAAGCGTAGCTATCGCTAAAGAAACATTGAGGGTTCGATTGAGGGGGAAACCTCCCAAGACATCAGCTCCTCTCATCGTCAAGCTCCGAGAAAAAGCTTCGGTTAGATCATCCTCGACCATGCCATAGGCTGGTCAGGAGCCTATGCAAATAAGGCTTCCCCGAAAGGCTCCAAAGCCAACTCTGAGGTCACACGAACCTCCGACTTTAGCTCCCTTGGTAGTCAAGCTGAAGGAAAAATGTCCTACACCTTCTCCCGCAACAGTCCTGGTGCTCATGGATGAAGAGTTGGGAGACTACATATGCGCCAATTCTGAAGCATATTCTTTAGATGATATAATCCCTCGGGATAAATTTTTTTATTATATTAATAGGATGTTGTCTTTGAATTACTCTTGTGCATATTGGAACACTAGCTATTTCTTAGACAATGCTCTATATATGCTGCAAACATAAGTGACAACCGACAACCTCGTAAGTTGAGTTGTCCCTTCTCAAGGTGCCTACTTCTTGGTTCTAGCAAGGAGGAAGGAGGAACCCATCATCTTTGGCCGATTAGAGCATCCTCAACGACTAGCACCGGCAGAACCAGAACTCGATAACGGCAAGATGCAACTCTACCGTTGCACTACTCAAGCCTAAAACCTCATCCAGAAAATGGGTTATGACTTGAACAGTGACAGAGGACTGAACTATGGCAAAGGCTGATGCCTTTCTTTGTGACTTCGTGCTCCAAAGGAAAAGTCCTAAAACTACTATTAGTGCACTCGCCGAGGGCAAGCGGTTGGCGACCCATCACCAACTCGAATGGGCTGCTGTGCGACGACTCGCTCCGTTGAAGATTGTAGCAGAACTGAGCGACGTCAAGGTGATGCACCCAATCCCTCTGGTTGGCACTCACAAAGTGCCGTAAGTACTCCTCGAATAGTGAGTTGACCCGCTTGGTCTGTCCGTCCGTCTGTGGGTGGAAGCTAGTCGAAAAGTGTAAATTCGTCCCAAAAATTTTGAACACCTCCGTCCAGAACTTCCCCATGAAGCGGGGGTCTCGGTCGCTGAAAATGTTGACCGGTATGCCCCCGAACTTCACCACGTGGCTGATGAACAGTCGCACGGCCTCCTCTTCTGTGCAGTCCATTGAAGCAGTAATGAAGGTCCCGTACTTTGAGAACCGGTCCACCACCACGAGAATGGACCCAAGCGCCTCCACTTTCGGTAGGGCGGAGATGAAGTCCATCGATATGCTCTTCCACGGATGACTCGACACGGGAAGAGGCTCTACTAGGCCCCCGGGCTTCTGATGGTCCACCTTGTCCTGTTGGCATACAAGATAAGTGCGAACATAGTCCACCATATCCAAGCGCATGCGAGGCCAGTAGTATACGGCCTCCAACAGTGCCAAGGTTCGCTTCTGCCCCGGGTGTCCAGCCCACTTCGTGTTATGACACTCCTTGAGCAGCTGTCTCCGTAAGCCACTCCACCTAGGCACGACCACCCTGTCGCCCTTGGTGTAGAGAAGTCCGTCTTTCAGCCAGAACCTTCTTGTTTTGCCCTACTTGGCAAGCTTCACTGTGGCCAGTGTTAGTGGGTCCTCCATGATACCCACTCGAAAACGATCCAGGATGTCCCCTTTGAGCAAGCACACAGATGCGAGCTCGGCCTTCCTGTTAAGCGCATCGCCACCTAATTTTTTTTGTCGGGCTTGTACTACAACTCCATGTCGAACTCGGCTAGAAAATCTTGCCATCTTGTCTGCTTCAGAGATAGCTTCTTCTGGGACTGGAAGTAGCTCGTGGTAACATTGTCCTTCATGACCACGAACTTGGTACCGAGAAGGTAGTGCCGCCATGTCCTCAAGCTATGCACGACCGCGGTCATTTCCTTCTCTTGTACCGTGTAGCGCCGCTCAGTATCATTCAGCTTGCGTCTCTCGAAAACGATGGGGTGCCCTTCCTGCACCAACACCCCACCGATGGCAAAGTCGGACGCGTCCGTGTGCACTTCGAACGCCTTGGAGTAGTTCGGTAGAGATAAGACCGGCTCCTCCGTCACAGCCCGCTTCAGTACCTCGAATGCCTCCTCGTATCGAGGCATCCAGCTCCACGCCCGATCCTTCTGCAGCAAATCGGTCAGAGGCGCTACGATGGTAGAATATCCTCGAATGAACCGTCGGTAGTAATTTGCCAAGCCAAGGAACGATCGCAGCTCCGTCGGCCTGGTGGAAGCCTCCCACTCCCGTATGTACTGGACCTTTGCGCCGTCCATCCATATCTTGCCATGCCCGATCCAGTGCCCCAAGAACAACACCTTTTCTGTGCGAATGAGCACTTCTCCCGTTTGACGAAGAGTTCTTTCTTCCTCAGCACCTGGAAGATAGTCTTCAAATGCTCGATGTGCGCTTCCATCGTGTTTGAGTACACGACGATGTCGTCGAGGTAGACTACGACGAACCGATCCAGGTAGGGGTGAAAGAGCTTGTTTATCAAAGTACAAAAAGTTGCAGGAGCATTTGTTAGACCAAAAGGCATAACCATAAACTCATATGCGCCATACCTCATCACGTATGCCATCCTAGCCTCGTCGCCCTCCGTAATTCGGACTTGATAATACCCCGAGCACAGATCAAGTTTGGAGAAGTATCTCGTGCCTCCCAATTGGTCGAACAAGTCCGCCACCAACGGGATGGGATATTTGTTCTTGACGGTTACCTTGTTTAGTATACGATAGTCGATACACAAACGAAGGCTTCTGTCCTTCTTCTTCTGGAACAGCACCGGTGCACCATATGGAGCCTTTGATGGTCTAATGAATCCCGCGTCCAATAGCTCCTTGAGTTACTTCTTCAACTCATCTAGCTCGGGCGGGGCCATGCGATATGGATCCATGGTGGGCGGCTTCGTGCCTGGCTCTAACTCAATGGCGTGGTCTACCTCCCTCCACGAAGGTAGCCTTTTCGGCAACTCCTTCGGCATGACGTCCCCAAATTCCACAAGGACGTCATCAATCTCAGGCGAAAGATCCCCTTGCATGGGCGCCTCTTCCGTCTTGAGCATAGCAAGGTAAGTCATCTCTCCATGTCGCATCCCCTTCTTGAGTTGTAATGCAGAGGGAGCCTTCCCTTTCGTAAGCTCGCCTCGTACAGTTGTCACCATGAACGGAGAGCTCTCCTTCATGATCCCGACGACTCCCAGATGCGGCATTGGGACCGTCTTTGCCGAAGTAAGGAAGTCCATCCCGAGGATCGTGTTGAAGTCATCCAGTGGTGCTGCCGTGAGACTGGTGACACCCGTCCAGTCTTCCAATTGGATCTTCACTCCTTTGGCCATTCCCTGCACGGGGCGCGTCTCAGAGTTGACTGCCTTTATCGTGCTTGAGTCTTTTTCCAGTGCCAAACCCAAGCGTCGGACCTCCGCGTCCGAGATAAAGTTGTGGGTAGCCCCTGTATCGACCATCGCCCTGGTGTTGTGGCCGTTGATTTTTACGGCTACGTACATCAGCTCTCGATTCGGGGTCTTGGACACTACCGCCTTGCTCTTCTAAGCATTCAACAGGCACAGGGCACCCATGTGAGCCCCCTTCTTAGGCTCCTCATCCTCGGCTTCCTCGCCTTGGACCGCGTTCACCTTCTTTCCTTTGTTCGGGCAGTCTCGTGTGAAGTGATTTCCTCCGCATAGGTAGCATTCAATCTTCCGTTTCGTCGAAGGCTTCGCGTGCGACTTGTCCTTCGACGGGCCACCCTTTCCATTGTTCTTCTTCGTTCCTCCACCATTGAACTTGGTGGTGGTCTTTTCTTTGGGCTTCGGGGCATCATTCCGACGATACTCCATCAGTTTCTCGGCTGCCACGACAGTCGCGTTCACATCTGACACATCTTGCCTCTGTAATTCTTGTGCCGTCCATGGTTGTAGACCCTCCAAGAAGTGGAACAGGTGATCCTCTTTGCCTATAGTGGAAATATAAAGCATCAGGCGGGTGAACTCCGCCACATACTCCTTGACGGACCCGGTGTGTTTGAGTTGTCGCAAACTCCGCCTCGCGACATACTCCAAGTTCTTCGGATAGTTAATTGAGACTTGATCTCCTTCTTGAGATCCTTCCAAGTCTCGATCTTGCAAAGCCCCTTTTCTATAACGATGCACCTGCGTCGCCACCACAGCATAGCATCATTAGAAAAATATAGGGATGCTGTGTTTACCTTGTCGGTCTCATCCTCGATGCGGACCGCCTTCTAGTAGCGCTCGACATTCCAGATGAAGTTATCTACTGTAGTACCCCGTCCCGCAAAGTCAATCGGAGGAATCGAAATGCCGACGGCGTTGGAACTTAGCCTTACAACGGCTGCTCGAAGGCTCGCTCGTCCGAGGCGATTCCTCGCACAGGTGGGGTAGTTTCGGTGAACTTGCCTCATCTTAGCCTTCACCTAATAACTCGCATGTTTTTAACTTGCACAACTAGGCTAATATAAAAGCTACGAACGTACATAGCTAAAGAATAATCTCGACCCGTCAGAATGTCTTAGAACATGGAAAATGGTCCTACGATCTTCATAGAAGTCGGCTCAGCGTGCTTTCAAATGACACTTGATCCTTCGATCCCGTGGCTTGGGAGAAGGAAGTTGGCTTAAGTTGCTAAGTTGTCCCAACACTTGAAACAGCCTAAGTCATAGGCGTCGCCTGTGTGAATGCTTGATAAAGCATGCATGGTTCCGTCGTTTTGCCCCAACACTCGAATCAGCCTAAGTCATAGGCGTCACCCGCATGAATGCTTAATAAAAAGCATGCACGGTCCTGTCCCGCAAGGCTTGGCATAGCCTTTGCACGTCCTGCAAGTTAAGTCGTCTTGCACGGCTTGTTGGCTTAAGTCTAGGCACCCAAGAACTTGGTTATTCAAGTCGAACGCGTGCACAGCACGTTCCCTCGATGCGAAGCTCGGCGTAGCCTTTGCTCGTCGAGTCGTTGCCCGAATAAGTTAGACAAGAGTTGTGCTGGGCTATCGAAGCCATTTCTAGCACTGTCCCGCTCTATCTATGGTTGTCAAGTCACGTAGTCCCTTAAGAACAAGGCTCATCGTATAAAAGTATATGACTTGAGTGTTAGCATCGCCTAGAGAACCAGGTCTGTCTAAGGCGCGAGCTGCGGTCAGTTTAGTGAAAAGTTTGCCACGATCAAAGGATGTCCATGCGACTGGTTGTCGCCGAGATCGGTCCCGCTACTTGGGAGTCTCATTAAGTCTTGATATGTCCTGCACACGAGATCGGTCCCGCGGCTTGGGAGTCTAGCTAAGTCTTGATAAGTCCCACACACGAGATCGGTCCCGCGGCTTGGAAGACTCGTTAAGTCTCGAAAGAAAGAAGGAACGCATGGTCATGTTAAGGAAGGATTGGTTAGATCGAGTTGAGACTTGCATGGTCATTGGACAACTTATCGACAAGGTGTAGTCTTCTCGAATGATTGTCGGGGCGCCGGGATCATTCGGCCTGGGGGAAGCGAGTGCGGCTCAAAGTAGGATGCTGGATAACCGCATGGGAGACTTCGGCGCCTCCGGGCTAGCTACCCGTGTAGGGACGAGCCGATATCCCATAAGCCGTGTCCAAGATAGCTTGATATTGCTCGTGACAACTCATGTAGATGTGTCGGCAATAGTGGCACACCGCGTGTTTGCCTTTAGATTGGGTTTAGAACTGGAATCATGTCTAGTCGGTAACACAATGTCTGGGCCTAAGATTGGGCTGCAGCATAGGCACCGTGCTTAGCACGATACTTGGCGTCGGGATGTCCATGAGATCGATACTAAGTTTGGCAAGTCTTGTCTAAGTTGGTTCATGAGTCGAATAGAAAGACCGCTAGGCGGTAGCATGGATAAAGTCTTGATAAGTTGCGAGGCGCGGCCTCAATCTTGAAGTATATACAAGTCTAAGCAAGGTCTTAAGGCACAAATCAAGTCTAGCGGCACGACCTGCACGAGTCATCCCCTTGACGTCGTTGGCACGAGAATAGGCTTGAGGCACTTGAGTTCAAGTAAAGGTCTTGGCACGACCGAGTCTGTGTAAGTTGCTCCTCGGCGTAGCACCGTCTCGAATATATCTAAGTCGCGAATAGAGTATGGCACGACCCTGTCGTCTCGAGTTCAAGTTGGGTCAAGTACATGCACGATGAGACACTGCCTCGATCGAAACACACGTTGGAATTATAGCACGAACATGTCTTGGCACCTCGGTTTGGTCAGACGTCCTCGTCCTAAAATGAATCCTAAGAAAATACTAGAAAGACAATCGAAAGGGTTTTAAACTGCACAAACTAAATGAACGTGTCGGTTATGTATGGGTGGGCGAGAAGCTCACTCCACCAGTACAGTTCAGTACTGACACCCACACAGTGTTCATGTGCAGGCACAGGTAGAAGCTCGTGGCGCGGAGCTCGCTTGGATGCGTCGAGGCACGGAGTTCCTTGGCGATTCGAAGCGTGCGGCCGCATGGATTGAAGACTTATACAGGACATAATGTATAGACATCGCCTTCCGAAGCTTCCGCTGGGTTTAAGCATTGTAATCGAGAGATGAGAGAGAGCAGAGTGACTTGTAAATGAGAGAAAAGTGAGCACGAGAGACTTGTAATTTGGCCTTGCGCCCACAAATGTAATCTTGTATTCAATATCAATAAAGAGCTTCTTTTGAATGACTTGTGTTCATGGGTGTTTGTTCTAAATTTTTGCAGCATGATTCAATATTTCTGCTTGGGACTTCTGTGCGACGACCCCGTCGCCACCGATGTAATCGGCCGTTACGAAACTTTCTTGCACGAGCGCAATCTAGGCTCGTACGACATTACGCCTTAGCGAGGATGATCGCTCCTACGGGAGCGGGGCGTGACATAATGGTATCAGAGCACGGCTTTACGTCCTTGGACTGCACATCGAATTTCTCAGTTTTGAAAGCTCATCGTTGGAAAATAAGTGTGCGCTCTCTCTCGATTGTCCCTCGGCATGTCTATACAATAAGTCTAAATATTTTTAAAAGCTCGTACAAGTGTTCAATCGAACGCATCGATAGGCGATGGCCTTTGTGCCGAACGATGTTAAACATGACTCGATAGAGAACACATGCTAAGTTAGCAAAGTCGCGTGCGTGCCCAAATAGTCCTACGTCGACATTAGCAAGTGAGCGTGCAAACTCGAATATAGTCCGCACGGGATAGCCATGCGCACGGCCTTTTGGCTAAGTTGCGTCATGTATCGCACACCTCGACCTTTTGGTGCAAACGAGTCGCAAGCAATATCAAGTACCGCTCGGTCGAAAATGAGCTACACTTAGAGTGTCTATCGATAGGAACACAATCAAGTTAACGCTTAGGCGTACACGGAGGATTGACTTGGATTTTGAGGAATAGTACGAACAACTTAGTACGTCGATGCGACGTGAGCGATTACGCTTGGGATTCGTCGAACGAATCAGAAGGATGTCTTAGCGAATGATGTGAACGTGATTGCGGCTAGATCGGATGGCTCGAATCCGAGTGGTGTATGGATTTTTTTGGAAATCATTCGAGCGAAGATTGAGGATTAGAAATAATAACGAGTACGTCGGCGAGGCGATGCGATCGCGCAAAGCCTTAGAGCGCGTCACGCTTAGTTGATCGTGACTTCGAATGTCCCGAACGAGATGTCGTTGGACAACTTGTGAATGGACAATGCGTGTTAGAAAATAATTCGGAACGATGAATAAAAATAAATGGTCTTGATCGAGGAAACTTAGAGGATCGCGCGTACGATATCGGATTGATTCAAATAAAATGTGACTTGAGTTTCGAACAAACAGTCTTGAAACGAGCTTAAGGAATAGCGATCGAACTTGAACTTGAATATTGAGGTATTATGGTATATCCAGTTCGGACAATAGCATCATTCGTACGACTCGAAATTGGTTGCAAAGGAAGATCGTCAGGTTACGCATATCATCGATGGTATTGAGGCGTATCAAAGATCGATATGCGATAACTCGAGGGTACTCTGACTCGACGAATAACGATCCTGCAAATGCCATTGCTTCGATGGATGCTATACTCGGGATATTGAAACGTATCGAAGAAATGATAGACATGGCTCGAGGATTTCCTAATTGAACGAATTATGAACGGACTATCGAACAGACATCTTGGCTTGTAGGAAAATAGAAATGCTTGGATTTGCTTCATCGATAACCACAACATTGACGTTCTTGTCTTATGCGAGCGCAACTCCAGCCTCGCACATGCGTCGCGTCGATTAGGGTGATCACTCCGCATGAGCGCTGGTATGGTGATTCATACAGCGGGGGTGATTGAACTAGCATGGCGTGGCAATTTGGATGTTTCGACTTGTGGTTTGATGCGAAGGTGGACTCGGGAATGACTCAGTGTGCTTGATGATCGAATTTGAGGATTGCGTAGGTCCAATCCGCGTATCGAGAATGAATGAGTCTGGACTCAAACAAGAGTTACGCCCCGATGAGAATGATTATTCCGCGGGTGCGTTACATAGTGATTCATGAACCACCGTGGATAATCAGACTCGCGTAAGATTGGGGCACAATGTATTGTCAAAGCTAGACGACCTCATGATCGAATGCATGAATTGGTTAGAATTTGTGATTTGAATGGATTCGAATACGCGCAACGAATGCATTGATGCGAATTGGTGATCGTGCTCGATGTTTAGAAATCTGAGTGACGCGAGCTTGGGTAGAAAATCCCGTATTACCGAATTGTTTTGACCCTAGGATTGGGGTCAGCATTGGCATTATTATTGGAGAACTATGATTCCAATCCTGACATTGACTTAGCCTCGTAAAGATTGGCCTAGCGGTTAGGCGAGACGTCCCTGTTGCAAGTGTTAGCAATAAAAAGATCAAACTTGAGGATTGATATGGATGGATTGAATGAATCAAGGATAGAAAAACTCCGCTCACGAGATTCGGCTGACATACATATATTTTAGGGATGCTTGAGTATGTGCACGATGCAACTCGAGTGAGAATGACGAATTCTCTATCATGCGGCTTGGCTGAATGCATATATTTTGGGGACGCCTGGAATGCGTGCACGATCCAGCCAAGTGATACGTTAAATGTAAATAAGACTTGGGGAATGGAAGAGTGTCGGGAATTCGAAATCGTGTTGAAGGAAAGAATGATAATAGTGCGAGCGTGGCTCGGACTCAAGGAAATGCATAGGCATATCTCGCTCAACTGTTATAGTCCCGTGTCTAGGCTCGATTAAGTCTTGGCCATAGAAATGGTAGGATGGCATGCCTTCAGGAAAGTCTCGAGGACGAGACTTGTTCTGAGTGGTGTATGATGTAGTGCTCCGTCCCGCAAAGTCAATCGGAGGAATCGAAACGCCGACGGCGTTGGAACTTAGCCTTACAACGGCTGCTCGAAGGCTCGCTCGTCTGAGGCGACTCCTCGCATAGGTGGGATAGTTTCGGTAAACTTGCCTCATCTTAGCCTTCACCTAATAACTTGCATGTTTTTAACTTGCACAAGTAGGCTAATATAAAAGCTACGAACGCACATAGCTAAGGGAATAATCCCGACCCGTCGGAATGTCTTAGAACATGGAAAATAGTCCCACGGTCTTCATAGAAGTCGGCTCAGCGTGCTTTTAAATGACACTTGATCCTTCGATCCTGTGGCTTGGGAGAAGGAAGTTGGCTTAAGTTGCTAAGTTATTCCAACACTTGAAACAGCCTAAGTCATAGGCGTCGCCTGCGTGAATGCTTGATAAAGCATGCACGGTCCCGTCATTTTTCCCCAACACTCGAATCAGCCTAAGTCATAGGCGTCACCTGCATGAATGCTTAATAAAAAGCATGCACGGTCCTATCCCGCATGGCTTGGCATAGCCTTCGCACGTTCCGCAAGTTAATTCATCTTGTACGGCTTGTTGGCTTAAGTCTAGGCAACCCGAGAACTTGGTTATTCAAGTCGAACGCGTACACGGCATATTCCCTCGATGCGAAGCTCGGCGTAGCCTTTGCTCGTCAAGTCGTTGCCCGAATAAGTTAGATAAGAGTTGTGCTGGGCTATCGAAGCCATTTCTAGCACTGTCTCGCTCTATCTGCGGTTGTCAAGTCGCGTAGTCCCTTAAGAACAAGGCTCATCATATAAAAGTATATGACTTGAGCGTTAGCATCGCCTAGAGAACCAGGTCTGTCTAAGGCACGAGCTGCGGTCAGTTTAGTGAAAAGTTTGCCACGATCAAATGAAGTCCACGGGACTGGTTGTCGCCGAGATCGATCCCGCTACTTGGGAGTCTCGTTAAGTCTTGATATGTCCCGCACACGAGATCGGTCCCACAGCTTGGGAGTCTCGCTAAGTCTTGATAAGTCCCGCACACGAGATCGGTCTCGCGGCTTGGAAGTCTCGTTAAGTCTCGGAAGAAAGAAGGAATGCATGGTCATGTTAAGGAAGGATTGGTTAGATCGAGTTAAGACTTGCATGGTCATTGGACAACTTGTCGACAAGGTGTAGTCTTCTCGAATGATTGTCGGGGCGCCGGGATCATTCGGCCCGGGGGAAGCGAGTGCGGCTCAAATTAGGATGCTGGATAACCGTATGGGAGACTTCGGCGCCTCCGGGCTAGCTACCCGTGTAGGGATGAGCCGATATCCTACGAGCCGTGTCCAAGATAGCTTGACATTGCTAGTGACAACTCATGTAGATGTGTCGACAATAGCGGCACACCGCGTGTTTGCCTTTGGATTGGGTTTAGAACTGGAATCATGTCTAGTCGGTAACACAATGTCTGGGCCTAAGATTGGGCTGCAGCATAGGCACCGTGCTTAGCACGATACTTGGCGTCGGGATGTCCATGAGATCGATACTAAGTTTGGCAAGTCTTGTCTAAGTTGGTTCATGAGTCGAATAGAAAGACCGCTAGGCGGTAGCATGGATAAAGTCTTGATAAGTTGCGAGGCGCGGCCTCAATCTTGAAGTATATACAAGTCTAAACAAGGTCTTAAGGCACAAATCAAGTCTAGCGGACGACCTGTATGAGTCGTCTCCTTGACGTCGTTGGCACGAGAATAGGCTTGAGGCACTTGAGTTCAAGTAAAGGTCTTGGCACGGCCGAGTCCGTGTAAGTTGCTCCTCGGCGTAGCACCGTCTCGAATATATCTAAGTCGCGAATAGAGTATGGCACGACCCTGTCGTCTCAAGTTCAAGTTGGGTCAAGTACATGCACGATGAGGCACTGCCTCGATCGAAACACACGTTAGAATAATAGCACGAACATGTCTTGGTACCTTGGTTTGGTCAGACGTCCTCGTCCTTAAAATGAATCCTAAGGCAAGACTAGAAAGACAATCGAAAGGGTTTTAAACTGTACAAAGTAAATGAACGTGTCGGTTATGTATAGGTGGGCGAGAAGCTCACTCTACCAGTACAGTTGAGTACTGACACCCACACAGTGTTCATGTGCAGGCACAGGTAGAAGCTCGTGACGCGGAGCTCGCTTGGATGCATCGAGGCACGGAGTTCCTTGGCGATTCGAAGCGTGCGGCCGCATGGATTGAAGACTTATACAGGACCTAATGTATAGACATCGCCTTCCGAAGCTTCCGCTGGGTTTAAGCATTGTAATCGAGAGATGAGAGAGAGCAGAGTGACTTGTAAATGAGAGGAAAGTGAGCACGAGAGACTTATATTTGGCCTTGCACCCACAAATGTAATCTTGTATTCAATATCAATAAAGAGCTTCTTTTGAATGACTTGTGTTCATGGGTGTTTGTTCTAAATTTTTGCTGTATGATTCAATATTTCTGCTTGGGACTTCTGTGCGAAGACCCCGTCGCCGCCGATGTAATCGGCTGTTATGAAACTTCCTTGCACGAGCACAATCTAGGCTCGTGCGGCATCACGCCTTAGCGAGGACGATCGTTCCTACGGGAGCGGGACGTGACATCTACCACCTTCGCGTCCCGTACGCCAGTGAAGGATTTGGGTTCTGGATACTTCACTCTCTGAGTCGACTCCCTCCTCGTAGTCAGACTACCAGTAATGGCCCTCTCGAGGACCTCCGCCTTGGTTTGTAGCTCTTTGCGTAGTTCAGCAATCTCCGCCTTCGTGGCCTTTCGTTTCTCCTCGAACTCGGCCTGCATCTCGCGGAGATGCTCTCGGAACTCCGTCATAGCCGTGGCGACGTCCGCCTCCAAACCCTGGGCGAATTCCTCGTGAGCCGCTTGGTTCTGCTCCACTTGAAATTCGACGTCCATCACGCCTTTCTCCAGCATCTCAATCCGGTCAGCCAACTCGCCAAGAGCCCGTTCCATCGACGGTTCCTTGCTCTTGCCCTTCCTTGAGGTCTTCGCCTTCTCCTTAGGCGATGCGGGTTGCTCGTTGATGATGGCTTCGGTCGAAGACATGACAGCGATCGAACCTTTGCTCTGATACCACTTATCATGGACTTAGTGTTTTTGCTAGCACTTTGCCCCGTACGGCGCACTATCTTCCTCCTCGAAGAGTCGTGCAAGCCTTCCCAACCCAACTTAGCTAGATCGCTAAAGAAATTAGAATAGTGGTGCAAAGATGGACTAGTAAGAATTTCTTTATTGACTTGGAGAATGCTTACAATTTTTAGGTGGTGAGGAACAAATGAAAGCCTTCCCCTTTTATAAGTGCTCATAGAGCTTTATAAGGAAAGTCTTGGAAGGAATATTCCAAGGATTATTCTTTTCTACCATAACTGGAATGGCATATTCCAAGTTTATTCCCTAGCAACATAAAAAAAACTTCCCTGGGCCATCCAGAAGCTTCTTGGGCCTCCTAGAACGATCTTGGGCCTTCCAGAGAGATCCACAATCTTCTAGAGCCTTCTGCCATCTTCTAGAATATTCTGGAAGCTTTTCGCATAACCTTGGTCCGTAAAAAGGTTATGCAACTGGGCCTCAGGTAGGGTGTAACATTTGGGACGTTACAAAACGCTCTGGATAGGATACGATAAAATTGATGCATGTCGCAACGGGTACATGTTGTACAACAAAGACGACAAGGATGAAGACGCATATAGATTTTGTGCTGCTGATCGCTATAAGGGCGGTGGTAGAGAAAGGTCTGTTAGTGCAAAGAAGCCGGCCAATTTGATGCACTACTTGCTATTGACGCTGCGGTTGCAAAGATTGTTTATGGTGAAGGAGACTGCAAAAAATATAAGTTGGCACAGACAAGAACAGATCGAAGGAGTGTTGGATCACCCATCTGATGGAGAAGCATGGAAGCACTTTGATCTAGAGTATCTAGATTTGCTTCAGATCCGCGTAATGTCAGATTGGGGCTCTCCTCCGACGATTTTAACCCATTAGGACTTTGAGGCTCCCAGTATTCGGGTTGGTCTGTGATCATCACTCCGTACATTCTGTCGCCTTGGATGTGTATGAAGACTCCGTATATGTTCCTCACCATTATTATCCCAGGTTCGAACAATCCGAAGAGGAACATCGATGTATATTTACAGCCATTGATAGATGAGTCGAACCAGCTGTGGGAAGTAGGTGCCAACACCTATGATGTTTCTAGAAAGTAGAATTTTCAGATGTGGACAACACTTATGTGGACCATCAATGACTTTCTGGCCTATGGAATATTATCGGGATGGAGCACGCATGGCCGTCTTTCATGTCCGTATTGCATGGACCGCACTAAGGGTTTTCATTTAAAATACGGAGGCAAATCATGCTTCGATTGTCATCGACAATTCCTGCCAAAAGATCATCCGTACCGGATGAACATGAATGCTTTTCGTATCGACGTTGTCTAGAAGGCTAATCCACCACCAAGGTTGCCCGGATACACGATATGGAAAGAGGTAAAAGATTTGCCCAGAGCTATTGAAGTGCCCGCTAAGGGCTACAAGTGTGACGGATTTGGTCGCACTCATAACTGGACAAAGAGGAGTATATTCTGGGATCTGCCATATTGAATCACCAGTCTGATCAGACATAACCTTGATGTCATACATATCGAGAAGGATATATTTGACAACATAATTAATACTGTAATGGACGTAAAGGGGAAGACGAAAGACAATCCAAAGGCCTGGTTGGACTTGGAAGAAATATAGATGTCATGCATTGAATTTGATAGAGGAGGGGAATGGAAAGTTGAAGCAGTCTAAAGCAATTTTCTCACTGGAGAAGGAGAACAAAGTGAGACTTTGTAGGTGGATTCAGGGCCTAAAATTTCTAGACGGGTACGTTTCGAACTTGAGAAGATGCGTCAACCTGAAGAAGAACAAACAGATTGGTATGAAGAGCTACGATTGTCATGTATTCATGGAGAGGTTAATTCCGATTGCATTTCGAGAATTCTTATCCTAGGTCATTTGGGATCCATGGACAGAGCTTAGCGTATTTTTCAGAGATTTTTGTTCTACTAAGTTGCTCGTCGATCGTCTATAAAAGCAAGAGAACGATATTACGGCAATATTGTGCAAGCTCGAGAAGGTGTTTTCTTCTAGATTCTTTGACTCCATGGAGCATTTACCAATTCATCTTTCCTATGAGGCACATGTTGGTAGGCATGTCGATTATCGGTGGATGTACCCATTCGAGCAACATCTGAATCACCTAAAAAGAAAAATGAAAAATAAGACACAGGTTGAGGGTCTATTTGTGAAGCTTATGTTATCGAGGAGATAACAAACTTTTGCTTGACGTATTTTAAACCTCATGTTGCTACTAATAGAACGAGAGCTCCAAGAAACGATAACTGATATCAAAAATCTAATGTTGCAATACTGAAAGAATTTAATACATCTGAAAATCCTTTGGGAAAAATGAAGAAGAGATATTTGAACGATGAAGAGCTAAGGCTGGTTTACATCATCTCAATGTAATATTATAAGCTAATATTATACTACTAATTGGTGGTTGCTTCATTATTTTTTAGCACATATAATGATGAATTGAGGTCGGTTAGACCCTACATAATAGACGAAGAATTAGAACAAGAAATAACTTAAATAATAGGCGAAGACATCATTTTCCTTCTTGGTTGAGCATGTAGTGCCCCGTCCCGCTCAGTCAATCAGAGGAATCGAAACGCTGACGGCGTTCGGACTTAGCCTTGCAACGGATGCTCGAAGACATCGCTCGGTCGAGGCGACCGCTCGCTCAGGTAGGGTAGTTTCGGTGAACTTGCCTCATCTTAGCCTTCATATAATAAATCGCATGTTTTCAACTTACAAAGTAGGCTTGATAATAAAAGTGACGAATCCACATAGCTAAAGGGAATAATCTCGACGGGTCGAATTGAGTTAGAATATGGAAAGGTCCAACGGTCGGCTTAGAGTTGGTGTACGACATGCTTTGAAAATGACACTCAATCCTTCGTCCCGTGGCTTGGAAGAAGAAAAGTTGGTTGAATAGGCGAAGTTATGATCGTAGCCTAAGTCATAGGTTTCGCCCGCATGAATGCTTCATAAAGCATGCACGGTCCCATCGTCCAAGGCTTGGCATAGCCTTGGCTTGCCCATGAGTTAAGTTGCGTTGAGCGGCTAGTAACCTGAGTCTAAGCACCCGATTGACTTGGTCGTTCAAGTCGGATGCGTGCACGACACGATCCGTTAAGGCAAAGCTTGACGCAGCCTTTGCTCGTTAAGTTGTTGCGAAGTTAAGTTAGGCAAAGTTATGCTGGTCGACCAAAGACATTACAAGTATCGTCCCGCTCTTTCGCGGTTTGTCAAAGTTAAGTAGTCCCACGATCTCAAGGCCCATCATATAAAGTATGACTCGGGCGGTAGTGTTGCGTAGAACACGGTTGGCTTAAGGCACAATGCACGGACTTAGTGTTTAAGGCACGAGCTACAGTTGGTTTCAAGTCGAGTTTAGAAAAAGGGCTATCAAATGGGCATTCCTAAGTTGAGTAAAAAGGATATGGCATCAAGGAAAAAGGCTCGCGACCGTGGGTCGTCGAGGGATCTTAAGGATAGAAGTCTTGAACATGGTTTTGGAAGAGAGGGTAACACTAAAAGAAGGATGACTGTGTGAGACGTCAGTTTGAGTCGAGTCTTGTATGGTCATGGACAACTTGTCGACAAGGGCGATATTTCCTCGAGCGACAACCCTGGGCCATGGGACCGACTCGACCTGGAAGGAAACAGGGTATAGTCGTGCATAAGGTTTTAGCACGGGTTAAAGCGGGGGCTTGCAACGGAGCTAGCTACTTGCGTTGAAAGGTCTCCGATTTAACCAAGCTATACGTCTCAGGAGCCTTCACCCAGAAGGTTAAACTCAGAACATTCCAAGTGGGCGATCTTGTTCTGGCAGTTCGGAGGCTGATGGTTATGACTCACAAAACCGTCGGTAAATTCCAGCCAAAGTGGGAAGGTCCTTTCATCATCGAGGCTGTATTCTCTAATGGTGCTTACCGCCTCGTAAAACAAAACGGAGACTTGCTCATGTTGCCCGTCAAAGGCAAGTTCCTGAAGAAGTATTATGTCTAAACGACATCCTCCAAATCTACCTGACTGTTAAGTTATGTGCCCTTAGGTACCGCTGAACTTACACTCTGGTCATCCCAAATAAATCTATATCGCATCTTCTGGTTAGTAAGTCATGTATGATCATACCTCTGAACTTTCGTCCCAAAAAATCATCTTCCTCATGTTCTAGTGCCCGTACTTTCAGTGCATAAACAGGGTAACAGATCCACAAATTGCCCGAAACAACCACGTCGATGTTACCTCTGAGTTTTTTTACTTCCATCAAAAATAAACCACCCCTCACGTAGAACTTCCACGTCCATATTACCTCTGAGTTGTTCTATGTACCCTTCATGGTGTCCACTCCTGCCACGTCCTCATTACCTCTGAGTAGGAAGACTCCATTAAAGAAACCCTCATATTTACCACGTCCTCATTACCTCTGAGTAAGTATGTTGGTTTTCTCTCGACTTATTATCTGTACCCAAAACTAGGGTACGCCAAGGATAATAGGCCTACAAATGTCTACAGTTGGCCACAAATGTCCGCAGTTGACCACAAATGCTGTACTAGGTCCCCTAGTACATGCGTCTCTTTTCTCATTATCTTATGCCTCTGGAACCCAGCTGTTTCATGGCATTCTTTCGCCCGATACCAATAAATTCCATATCCACCTTACCGCGGAGTTGTTCTAGGTATCCCTATCAAACTTATTATCCGTACCTAAAACCAAGGTATGCCAAGGGTAATAGGTCCACAGAAAAGCCCCCAGTGGGGCAAACACATAAATGCAGTATAAGCACAACAGATAAAGGATGATGCAAGCAAAGTCATTTATTCAAATCAAATCAAAAGTACTACATTCTTTGGGACTACGTCCCTGCCAAAAAGATGAAGAAACATAAAGAGAGAAAGAAAAGAAAAAGCCGACTATGGTTCGGCGATACATAATTCTCTGAGACGGTCCCTCAGTACGGTCGTCGACCGCTCAAACCGCTGCTTGGCTCGGCGCTCGGCCTCCTGAGTCAACCTCTCCGCATCCTCCAGATGCGCGTGAGCCTGCCAGCCATCCTCAAGCTTCTTCAGAGCATGCTCCAAGACAGCAGAAGTTCGGGTGACTTTTTCGGCCTCCTGAACAATTACCTCCTTATCCGTACGGGAGGCCTTGAGTTCAGATTCTAAGAAAGCCAATTTCCTCTGGAGCTCGAGGATCTGTTCCTTCGTGCCAATTATGCCGCGAGAGGCTGCCACTTCCCGAGCAATGCAATCCTCTCACCGATGGCTCAGCTGATCATACTGCAGAGAGAGATCGCGAAGGTCCTTCATTATAATCGGCTTGGACGCTTCTTGTCCAGCCCTTACCTTCTCTATGACAGTGATGAGGAAGTCCCGCTCCTGATCTATTGCTGAAGATAGATCAACTTGCCGCAGTACTTGAAATTGGGCCACAAGCAGATCCGCCTCGAGTAATTTGGGCTCCAGGAGCTCAACTATCCCTGCCCCACCGGGGAGGGTTCTAAGGAGTTCAATTTTGCCACGGGCGTATTGACGCGCCAAGGAAAAAGAAGTCTCCCTCTCCACGGCGGCCTCAACCCCTCGCCTCAGGTGGCGGTAGAAACTGTCAACCACATCCTTTGACGATTCATCCAGGATTTCTGAAGAAGACGACGTCAAAGGAAGAGTAGCTGGCAGTGTCGAAGAAGAGGCACCGGAACTTGATGCCCCTGCCACAAGAAAAATGAGTTCCGACCGAAAAGTCGCTTGAATAGCGGCCAATTCCTCCTCCGCAGCCCGAAGGATCTGGAGACTCGGCAGGGCGGAAAGGTCGATCTTCAGAGCCGTATGAACAGAGGTGGGTGCAGGGACCAGTTCTTCCTGCCCCGGCTGTTCTGCCGTTTGCTCTCCTGAACTCGATCCAGCAGGAGGCCCTTCAATGTAAGCTGGAGGAGAAGGAGGCATATTATCTTCTACCAGATCCACTTTGACGAGCTCTCCCCCAATAATGTCCGTCGTTGGTAGTGAAGGAGCAGGACCTGTATGTCCGAAGCAACCATCAATCAGCTTAACCCAAAGGATGTGATGATAGAGCAAATGAACCTCCTCACTGGTCAAAATTTGATTTAGCTTACCAGGAAGAGTTAATGGGCTGAGGTTCGCTCTCAGCCACCGTAGTCTCTTCACCAGCAACATCCGACCCAAAGGCAGCTGGTTCATCTGCCCCAGCTGCCCCGGAAGGAGATACAACTGGATCAGCGTTACCCGACTGAAATTCAGCAGTCTCGGGGACGGGTTCAGCAGAGACCACGTCGCCCTGGGTTGGGACGTCAACAACTGGAGGAACCTCGGCCATCACTGGGATAATCCCGGCACTCATCTCTCTAACTAGAGTAGTTAGAGCCGGGTCGACTTCAGAGGCAGCAACCGGCTCTGAAAAGTTCCCTTCTTCTGACGCCTATAGAGAAAAAAATGATTAGGTCATAGTTCAGGAAAAGAAGAGCTAAAGAAGAAGATGGTTGTAATCTAATTCACCTTTGAAATGGCGTCAACCTCACCTCTCTCCTTAATAAGCAGTCTGCGAGGCTTTATCGCAGCCCGTTTCACGGAGTAAGTTATACCGCTAACGGCCGGCTCACGCCTGCTTCGCTTGTGCGAAGGACCAGGCATGACATGCGACTTATCCGCCACCACATCTTTCACGGGAGGAAGAGAGTTATCGGGAGCATGCTCGTCATCCTCTTCATCCGCGACGGCAGACTCCGAGTCTGACACAGCAACTGTGTTCTCCTTCTTCTTCCTCGCCTTGGACCCCTTGGGCTTCTCTTCTAAGTCAGTACCAACAATAAAGCTGGTACCTGGGTCAAAATCGATAGGAGGTTTGTTCGCCATGACATGGTATAGAGCCGCCAAATACAAGATCTCCCCTGACTCCCCATCATCAGGAACTGAGAAGCTGGTACGGGTGTGAACCGTGTTATAATAGTGTCAGGCTCTGATACCGTAAAGGACACTGCCTTCAAATCCCAGACAAGAGCTGGGACTGTCCAAGAATATCTGGCTATACCCAAACTGGCGAAAGATCCTACTGGGCAAGTAAGGCTCCAAATAGACAGTATTACAGTTGCGGTATACCAGGTGGAAAGGACGAATGTTGTACAGCCAAAAGAGCATCTTGTCGGATAAGAAGTGGGGAGGCCCAATACCATCAAGATGTACGGCCCTCACTTTTTCAGCAGTAAATTGAGGAACAAACACGAAAAAAGTGTATCTGTCCACCCTCGCCAGTGCCATCCGACAGACACGCATAGACTCACAATCCCAAGGCATGCGGCAATACTGGAAGATGAAAGCATCCTCGGTAGTTACACCATCTTCAGGGCCAAGCCTCATCAAAGAGCGGCAATGCATCAACAGCCACCCCCATCAGATAATGATAGGGCAGCTCAATGCGTTCAAAGTCCTTCGTCGTGTCATGGACGATTACCTTGGACGTGAAAGTGCGAAGGCCACGATGTATACTGCACACCATGGTCGGAAGAAGAGCTAGTCTAACCCCGAAGACCAGCTTCACAGCATAGAGGATAAAGTTGCGGCTGATCCTCTCAATAGAACCAGCCCCTCCTGAAACTACGCAATTCCGTAGCCATACCATCAGGAATCCAGCCAGAAGAGCCTTCTCGGACAACGGCTGAGTGTCTTGATAAAAATAAGCAAAAGAGTCAGATTTGCTTCCGAACCTGTCACCAGTGGTTCTTACCCTCTTGGCGGTTAACACTTGGTCCTGCATCTCCTCCCGAGTTCGAGAACTTTGGAGAGAAACCCGACCTGAGGCACCGAGTTTAAAAAGATAAGTGAGCCTGGCCTGTGTATGCGAAAGATTCTCTTCCGAGCTGTCGTTCTTTTTCTTCGACAGCTGCTGGCATGTGCTGTGATGACACAGCAATTCCTGGAAGACGGTAACAAAGCCCGAGAACTTCTCCTCCAAATCCTCGAACTCTTCGTTCGTCGGGGTATACACCTCAAAGACTTTATCTCCCCAAGGCAGCTTGGAGACGTCATGCATCTCGTGCAGAGCAAGCCCCATCTCCCCTACAGGTGTAAAGAAAGTCCCTGTACGGTAGTTGTACATCTCCAGCAGAGCCATGAACAATTTCTTGTTTATGGGCAAGCCGTAACAGGTACCCCGGATAGCATGGTAGAGTCCAATCTCATGCAGGAGAGTCTCGTATTTTTGTGCGATCCACGTAGACAGGTTGGTCCATGAAGGGAGGGGTGTATCCAACTCGGTCGCGACAACCGGCCAATGGAATAGGACCCATTCCGAGCAACCTGGTTCAGGAAAGTGTCAGCTTGAGAGAACTTGAAGCTGGGACCCTGCACATTCAAGAAACTGCCCGGGGCCAACCCCATCACATAGCGGCTGACCGGTACCCTGCCCGCGTACACTGACCGCATGTTATTGTTATAGTGAATTTTGCCCACAAACATCCCGTTCCGGGTCGGAGTCAAGGAATCCTACATCTTCCTGTCCATGGGCAACATGTTGAACCACGATAGTAGGAAGTGACGCTCCATCAGAGGTATATGGATCGCCATCCCGTCAGAAGTAAAACTCCAACTCTCAGATATGTCCAGAACTTGGGAGTTCTTTACAGTTAAGGCATCCCCGAAGAGGAACGCAGACTTCAAGTGTTTGCCCCCAGCAGCCCGAAGTTCATCATCCCCGAGATAAAGAAGAAGGACTGCTTTTTAATGTCTCCCAGCCTCTCCACAGGTTCATCTTTTAGAAGCTGGTTCACCACATACTCGACTATGTAGTTGAACCTATAGCCCATAGCAGATTGGGCGCGACCCACCAAAGGTTCTTCCGCAGGATTGACTGGCAAATTCACTGAAAAAAGGATAAAAGAAACAAGTCAGAAGATGGGCAGGGAGAACTGCTTAGTGTTTTCGAGCTTAGGCAGCTCTGATCAGGCGGGTCCTTATGCGGCTCAATTTAATGGGACTTATGCGGCTCTGTTTAAACGGGGCCTTATGCGGCCGAGTTCAGATGAGCTTATGCGGCTCTGTTTAGCGAGGTCTCATGCGGCCGAGTTCAGATGAGCTTATGCGGCTCTGATTAGTGGGGTCTCATGCGGCCGAGTTTAGATGAGTTTATGCGGCTATGTTTAGCGGGGTCTCATGCGGCCCAGTTCAAAGTGAGCTTATGCGGCTCTACTTCGAGGGAGCTTATGCTGCCCAGTTTAAAAGTGCTTATGCGGCTCTGATTTGATGGGGTCTTATGCGGCACAGTTCGAGGGAGCTTATGCGGCCCTGTTCAAAAAAAGCTTATACGGCACAGTTCGAGGGAGCTTATGCGGCTATGTTCAAAGGAAGTTTATGCGGCACAGTTCGAGGGAGCTTATGCGGCCCTGTTCAAAGGAAGTTTATGAGGCACGGTTCGAGGGAGCTTATGCGGCACTGTTCAATGGGAGCTTATGCGGCCCAGTTTACAAAGTGCTTATGCAGCCACAAGACGACTCTCATACGGCTCGGACATGGGACATACCCCCATGCGGCTCGGACATGAGATGTACATGCGGCACAGTATGCGGATTCATCACAATGAACTTGAACAGTTCAATGAAGACGAAGAAGGCCTACGCATAAAATATGCGGCGTAGCCATGATGGTTAGGATTTTGAGTTCATACAATTTCTTCCAATATCCTTAACCTTAATGGCGGGTTGGGCGTCGGGATGAACTGTGGGCGCCTCAGTCGACAAGAAAGCCGCTCCTTTACCCTTCGCTGCGGTGCTAAAGGATGCTTTGGGAGCCATTGCTGATCGGAGAAGGAAGTGAAGACGGCGACTAAAGGCAAGAAAAGTTAAAGAGAAAATAAAGTAAAGAGTTTCTCTCTTCCAAAAGTACTCGTATTTATAGGCTAACAAGGGGCGTGCGAATCGATGGACGCTTCGCATTACGCGCCGCCTAGAAGATGAGGCCGACTCTTGGATTTCTATCCTCTACATGTAAAAGATTACTCGTAATCATTAAAACAAATCTAAATATTTAAAGCTGACTCTTAGGATCCTATCCCAAAAGACGGCTTTAAATCAAAGCAAATCAAAGGCAATTAAATGAGACGCCTATGTGGCACAGGACAACCATACGGCCAGAGTAGTCCATGCGGCCGGAGCAGTCCATGCGGTCAGAGCAATCCATGCGGCCAGAACAGTCCATGCGGCCAGAACAGTCCATACGGCCAGAACATCCTATGCGGCCAGAACATCCTATGCGGCCAGAGGAGTCTATGCTGTAAGAAGAGCTTATGAAGACATAGCCATACTTCTTATTCAAAGTATTTCAATTTTACAAATTGAAAACTTTGAAGGGGGTCTTGTAGAAGCATGAAAAAGAACAGAAAAGTTCATACGCCTCAAAACAGAGGGAGTCTCATGCGGCTCAAAAGTCCCTTAGAGCTTCATGCGGCTCAAACATTCTTTAGAGCTTCATGCGGCTCAAAAGTCCCTTAGAGTCTCATGCGGCTCAAAAGACCCTGAGAGCTTCATGCGGCTCGAAAGGCCCCGATAGCTCCATGCGGCTCAGAAAAAGCTACGTGGCCCTATGCGGTTCAAAAAATAGGCCTCTATAGCTGGCCATAACTACTCAGTGCAGCTGGCTCATTAAATGCTCTGACGCAAGGCGACAGCTCTGACACAAAGAATTGATAGCTCTGACATAAAGGTAAAATGATGACTCTGACATAATGACGTGTCCGTAGAGAGACGAGAAAAATCTTTATGGCTGGCACAATCCACCAATTCTAAAGCTCCTTATACGGATCGCTTCAAAGACTTCCATGCGGCTCAGTTATGGGGGCTACCCTTATGCGGTTCAGATGGGGGGCCACCCTTATGCGGCTCAGTTATGGAGGCCACCCTTATGCGGTTCAGATAGGGGGCCACCCTTATGCGGCTCGATTGTGGGGGCCACCCTTATACGGTTCAGTTGGGGGCCACCCTTATGCGGCTCAGTTGGAGGCCAACCTTATGCGGTTCAGTTAGAGGCCACCCTTATGCGGCTCGATTGGAGGCCATTCTTATACGGTTCAGTTGGAGGCCATCCTTATGCGGCTCAGTTGGAGGCTATCCTCATGTGGCTCGGTTGTGAGGCCACCCTCATGCGGTTCAATTAGCAGACCATACTCATGCGGCTCTGCCAGGATGCCCCATTCATGCAGCTCACAGCATAAGTGACAGTTGGGATACGTGGCAGAAGATTGACTAAGACTTATCCACTCGGATTTAGCAACCAACAAATCATAATAATACAGATTTATTGCAATCATCATAACTGCCTAGATCAATTTCCAACAAATAATACAGATTTGTTACAATCAACATAAACTGCCCAGATCGATTTCCATCAAACAATGCAGATTTGTTGCAATCAACATAAACAGTCCAGATTAATTTCCAACAAACAAGATCAAGGCTAATCTTAACCAATCCCCAACCGTCCACTTTTCAAGGAACAATTACTGCACACCCTACTTATCATAAAGCCCTATAAATAGCAGGGGATTATTTCTTTGCAAAACACACAGAGTTATACGCATAGAGCCCGAGTAGAGAGACTAGCAACCCTCGCACACACAAAGAGCATTTCTTTGCCAGAGCAGAAGCTACGTCCGATCGTCAAAGGAGTAAGGCAGAGTTTATATCACTTTCCTGAGCCTCTACCGTCATCCCCCAGAAAAACTAAACAATTGTACTTAGATTGCTTTTCCTAGGTTTTATTCCTAGGCTCTCTTTGTACGAGCGAGTTTGTATTGTGAATCAATGTCCAGTCCTCCCATAAAACTGTTCTGTTCTTTCGATAATCAATGGCAAACAAGCTTGTGTAGAGGGATCCCTAGAATTTGGAGTAGACTTCTAGAAATGATGCTGAGGGAGGAACCTGGATCGATATACATCTGATCCACCTTAATCGCCCCGATAGACCTTGTATAGTACAGAGGTCTATCATGATGATTATTTTTTAGTAGCATGTCCTCTTATGAAAAGGTGACGTTGGGCACCACTTCTATAGTGTTGTGACAGTGCGGACAGGAGACGGGATCTTCAGCGGGGGCTTTGACTTCAGCGAGATAAGAGTCGGCTTGTAGTAATGCCTCACTTAAGTCTTTTTGCATCTCTTTCGAGAGTCACAATAGATCGAACAAAGACAACCTGGCACGTGTATTGGCCATCTGTACCAGTATGTCAAAGTTGTAAGGCCGATCCATGCCTTCGGGAGTTGGTGCCTTCAGAGACTTGTCAAATCGCGTCTCCTTCTGCTTAGCTTTGTCGGTAGTTGAGGACTTAGGTGGACCAGCTTCTGAATATGTGGGGGCAGCAGAAGCTTAAGAAGGTACTGCATCTTCTTGTATAGGGTCATAAGTTCGTAGGTAGGCCTTCCCAGATCGCGTCTCGCAAAATAGAACTTCGTAAATAGGAGAAGATACCATATGGCATGATTTGTATTTCTTGTCCCTCTTTACTTTGGAAGACACCACCCCCTGCGTTATTTCTTTCACAAGGTTTGGATGGACCCACATGATCTCACCATGTTCTGTCGTGAGTGCCACCAAGGTTGAGTTGCGAGCTGGCGGCAGGTTAACGACTTCCATTATTACCTTGGGGATTGGGACTACACCGTCTGGGACTTCTGTGGAAGAAAAGTTACCAAATTGAAGAGAGATGATGTTAGAAGATACGACCTTGTCTTCAGCTTCGAGGTTGATCACTTGGCTGTCGATAAGCTGTTATGTCTTCTTCTTCAGGATGATGCAATCCTTAGTAGAGTGGTGCACGTACTGATGATAAAGGCAGTACTTAGGATCGTTGAGTTGGTTCGCTTCCGCAGGACATCGTGGTGGAGGCAATGTCAGTTTATTACCCTTCATCAATGTGTAAAAAATGGTAATATCATCATCTTCGTCAAAGAAGAAAGTCTTCTTAGGTTTGTCAGGAGCACCCTGAGAATTGGAAGCTTCCTTGGAAGTGTCGACCTTCAAGACTTCTTTTCCTTTACCCCCACGGACAGGGATAGTTTGGGAGTGCTTACTTTTGTCTTCATATTTGGGTGTATTCAACCCCAGTAATTCCAGATTAGGGACTTTATTTTCAGCAGCATCAGCATCCCCGATGAAAGTAGGCCAAGTATCATACTTATGTATACCCAGACAGAACTTCAATGTAGGAAGGAAGTTATGTCGACAAGTATCTATAAGTTCTGAGTCTGGTATACCGAAGGTCATCTTCAATGCTAGTCGCCTGAAGCGTTCAATGAAAGTAATAACAGACTCAGTCCTCCTTTGCTTGGTCTTGATGAGGGTGGATATATTAACATACATGCCACTCTCATAAAACCTGTTGAGGAATAACTTCTCCAAGTCTTTAAAGGAATTAATACAACCGTCAGGCAGACTGCAGAACCATTCAAAAGCTACCCCCTGCAAGGTGCTAATAAATAGCTTTGACAAAAATGGATCGTCCCTTGGTTAGTGTAGAGTCTGCATGTTGAAGTATGTCATGTGTTGGCGAGGAGAAGTCATCCCGTCAAATGAATATAGCGTCAGTGGCTTGTAGTTAGGAGGGCAAGTAGCATTCTCCCAATCAGGAGGATAAGGTTGAGATATCCCCATTTTTTGAAGCTCATCTTTGTGTGAGATGGTATCGAGGCGAGCAACAAGAGAATCAATTGCATCTTGTTGATTGAGCAGATGTTGAGAAACGGCTGTTGTACGGTTGTCAGGCGTCGTTGGCGAAGGACCACCCCCAGCGTTTACGAGATTTGGAGGAGGCGCAACGGAATGATACTCCTTGTGTAGTGAAGAAGGGTTGTTGCTATGGGCTGGACTAACGTATGCTGAGACGTTCGGTTGAGGTGGAGGAACAGCCCCAGCAGTTTGGACTGTCATGATACTGGTAAGCATATCAGTGATCTTGGCAAAGGTTGTTTCAAGACTCTCTAGCCGCTTGTTGGTCTGATCACTGGCTTCTTCAGGTCTCTCTCCATCCGCCATGTACGTATATAATATGTGAGGACGAATAGAGGAGACAGTACAACTGGTGTTGATATTATCTGTCTCTGAGTTAAAAAAAACCTTCGTTATTAGGCAGGGGAGGTAGATAGTCACTATCAGACTCGAAGAGATCATCGTCATCTGGAAGGCTATCCCTGGTGTGAAGGTCGTCTGCTTCAGATTCTGATGGAATACTACCCCCAGCTGAAGGATCATCACCCCCAGCTTGGGAGTCCTCGTCATCTATACGAAATCTCATCCTTGACCGAGTACCCATATAGACTCCTTCAGATGTAACAGCTTGCTGGCTATCTGTTGGCAGACTTCTTCTTCTTATGTTCGCAGAACTGAAAGAAAAAGTTGGGTTAGTGGTCCACCTTCTTTGATTGGGGCTCCCGTAAGGAGGACCCTATGAAGTCATGTTGGATGAAATACATAGCGGTTTTTTATCATCAGAGCGATGCAGTCGTCGAAACACGGACTGCCTCTGAGGCACTTTCATTGCTTTGGAGCAGCAACAGTTGATGACAATACTGGTGCACGGATATATGCCATAAATCAGCGGAAGGGAGTTTTGCCTTAAAACCTATGTCACATGCATCACCGAGCTTTGTATATGGTTTTGTAAGGGGAGTTGGCACATCCGGACTTAGTTCACGTGCAGGGGCAACCCCCATACCTAAGTTCCGTCATGACCTTAAAGACAGCCCCGTGCTATACGCGGTAGTGTCTGTCTTTTTGCTGTGGGTGCATCGACCCTGGAGCATGCCCTTGGGTGCATGCTTCCCAGAAGTCCTGGCAGCATGCCTAGCCCTCCTGGATGTAGGTGCATAGAATGGGTCATCAGAGCCCGGACGCACAGCCCTGGGCGCATAGCCTATCGAAGACAGAAGTCCTCTGGCTAGAGATATGCGTCCACATACTTACTTGGGTGCATGACTCTGGGCGCATGCTTTAGAAAATAGTAATGTTTTCTCCCAGTTTTGTCTTCTTCGTTTGTAAGCCTCGTTGAGTTTATCTAGAGCGTCGAACACTTCGATCTTGGCATCGTAGTGTTTTTTTTGCCAAGTTTCGAATGTTGAACACTTTGTTATTGGTTGCACAAGTGGGAAGTCGCTGGGCTAGTGGAGCCTGGAACGGTATGCGCCTTATTCGTCTCATAAGCCTCTGTGGCAGAGCTATGCGCCCACAGGGGAGCTCCATGCGCCCACGTGGAGGGCCTATGCTCCCACGTGATAGAGTTCTTCGGTTGCATATCTTCTATGACACAGGCAGGATATGCACACGAGCCTTTGGAAGCTAAATCTTGCGAGACTTGTTTGGCTTCACTAATTTTGAGGGAGTAGAGTCGTCCCTCGAGAGCATCTCTTCGAACGCCTGCTGATCGAACTTCACGATCAACATCTTCTGAGTGCTCTCCACTTTATCATTATCAAATTGCATCACCACCTTCTCGTCAGGGGAAAGGTAGTCCCCAGCAGAGTCGCCATTTTTGTGGACACACACAAAAAAGAAGAAAAAATGTTGTCTTTTCTTATTGGCACAAGGCACCACAAATCGAGTACGCCTGAGAGATCCTGCGCTGAGGATCCCTGAGTACAAAAAGAATTCTGGAGAATAGGACGATGGAGATCGAGCGGCAGTTGCTCCTTTACTCCATTGACACTCCGATTACAAAAGTGGGAGAAAATCTAAAAAAATTGCTAACTCTCGGCTCACTAGCAAGAAGGGCAGCAATTTGGCTCTTGAAATGCTCGTCGTTCTGTCTTCTTCATGTGGGATACATAGTCTTGTATTTTTCATGCTTCTACACACATCATTACTTTCTGAGTATAATCACACATTTTTTATTTTTATTAGATTTGTATTGATTATTTGTAGCATCACACTATTTTTTATTTCTTTTACATTTACATATGGTGGGACGAGGCCATGGACGACGTCGACGATCTTGATACCGTTATCCTCTTCCTACTACTACTCCACTTGTAGATTGCGGAGGAGTTAACAAGGACGACTTCTTTGATGATGATGATGTCTTATCTCCGTTGTTCACTCGTTCATCGATAGGCGGAGCTAGCCCTAATATTCCTACAGCATCTACTCATATGGTCCTTCCCTGGTTTAACTGACAAACTTCTATACCGGAGACTGCACATGTCGCTCATATTGGCCCATTGGTCATAGTTGAACCTAATTTAATAATTGATCAAACTTTGTCTCGATATAAGGGCTACTTGGATTATTTGGAAAACTGCTAAAGAACTGCTACCTATCTATTCAAGACCGAAGCCGTTTTTACCGTATGAGTCTGTATTTCTATATGCAACATAATTTTTACATTTATTGAGTCTAGGAATACATTATACACCGAGTCATACTGGCAAATAGGCTATACCAAAACGATTTTAAAAAATATCTTATGTTTTGAAAAATAGCCTCTCTTACAAAAGCTTCTAACTGCTTAAAGTTTTCAAGAAACCAAAACCAAAATCTGTTTTATAAAATATCCAAAAATTCAAAATAGGCCTCAAGAGAATTCGGCCATAATTCGGCCAGAGTTCGGCCCGAATTTGCCTAATGCCCATTGGATTTTGAACTTGGTCATCCTTCTGTTACAGATGCAACGGCTATTTGTCGAGATTCTCTTAAAGAGTCCTGCCCGAATTCTGCTCAAATTTTGTCAGATTTCTGACTTTAAAAAACCTATAAATAGAGAAGGATTTCTATCTTTTCAACTCACTCATTCACTTTCTCATCTCTTCTCTCTTAGCTTAAACGTCTTTCAAAGTGATCTAAAGCTTTCATTTTCAAATCCTAAGCCTGTTACAATCCTCTAGTCAATTTGTCAGTACGGTACGGTCTAGAAGTTTCAGAGAGATTGTAATTAGAGGCTTGATTGAAGAAAGATACTTTACAATTGAAGTTGGTCGAGTACTTCATATCAAAGCTCGTATTGTAGAAGTTGCAAGGACTTCGTATGAAAACTTGCAATATTTTTCAATAGTGGATTCAACTGGAAGCTAGAGTTCTTCCGACTGGAATAGTCCTCACAAGAGGGAAACCAATATACATCGACGTCTTTGCATTTTCTTTCTGATCTCTGCCTTTACATTTATTTACTTGTGATACACATATTTGTGTGATCTTGCTGCTAAATTTTTAATTAGCTAAATTCTGCTGCCTACTCTATTCACCCCCCTCTAGAGTATTGTGCTTTATGATTCGTTCCGAATTATACAGGTAAAGCGAGGTAACACTGCTATTATATTTCTTATTATTTCAGCTGTTACATAGATCACAGTATTACACATGGAAACTGTAAAATTTACAAGTGAAGGCCAAGCCAAAAATAGACCTCCACTATTTGACGACACAAATTACACTTACTAGAAAACATGGATGAGTTTCTTCTTGAAACCTCTACATTTTGATTTATGGTGTATTGTTATTGATGGCTATAAAAAGCATGCTTGTATTCTTATTGAAGGAGAATTGGTTGAGAAATCCCATGACAAGTATACTGAAGCTGAAAAGAAACATACCAGTGTTGACGCACCTGCTATAAATGCTTTGTTTTTTTGTATTTGACAGGACTGAATTTAACAGGTTGTCTACTTGTACAACATCAAGTGCCACGAAGGCACGATGCAAGTCAAGGTGTCAAAGATCAGCAGACTTACTCAGGAGTATAAGACGTTCAAGATGAAGCCAAACGAATCTGTCACTCAGATGTTTACGAGATTCCTGGATATTGTAAACCCTCTATCATCATTAGGCGAGGAGTACAATAACCATGAAAAGATTCGTAAACTTCTAGGATCTCTTACGAAGAACTGGATTCCGAAGGCTACAACAATCATTGAAGGGAACGACCTCTCAACTATGTCTCTTGAAACACTCATGGGTAAGCTACTTACTCACAAGCTAGAACTTTAAGACTTTGAAGATATTGCACCAAAGGAGAAGATCACTTTCAAGGTTCAACACAGAAGAACTGTCGAAGATAATTCCGAAGACAGTGACTCTGACTCTGAAGATCAAGCTCTTCTAGTAAGAAAGTTTAAGAAGTTCATAAGATTCAATAGAAGAACAAAGGATCACAATAGCAACAGCAACAACAACGAAGAAGATCATATCTGTTATGGTGGTAAGAAGAAAGGACATATGAAGAAGGACTGCCCAACAACATCATCATCAACTAGGAAAAGCAACAAGTATGACAAAGGCTACCTGAAGAAATCTACATCCAGAATGTATGCCAATACAAGCATATGGCGTGAAAGTGAAGCCAGCGACTCAGAAGATGAACAATTAGCTAACGCTGTAAATGTATGCTTAATGGCATTCGATCAGGTAACTACTAACCCCCTGTTTGATACATATGATGATTTTACCTTTGATCAATTAGGTGAAGCCTTTAGTGACCTATTAGGTGATTACAGAAAATTGCGTAGTAAATATCAAAACTCTAAGAAGGTACTCAAGGAGTAAAAAGGTGAAATAGGAAGACTTACCGACCTACTAGCTGAGATTAGAAGTAATGATAATTCTAGTGAGATAGGTGAGCTCTCTTCGGTTAAGCTATTACTACACAAGACCACAAGACTATCCGAAGAGAAAGATAAGACCATTACCCAATTAGAGGAAGACCTACTCAAGGAGAAGAAGAGTCTTCAGCAAGCACTTATCAGGAATGATACACTTACTGCTGATTATACTGTATTGTATGACACTTCCAAAAAGTTAGAAATTAGGTTAGGAAAATAGCGTGAGCCAGGTGCTTCATGTCCTAACACGTGTCACTTACCGAAACATCAGAACACTGTCAAACACAACACTGTTAGACCAAACCAAACCAAACCTTTGCCCAAGATGACTAACAGGTATGCACTCTTTTATACTAGAAAACCAAGACCTACCAATCATGCACAGCACACTACTCCTAACACCCAACATGTTAAATCTCATTATTGTGGCCTCATTGGTCATATCTTTCCTGCATGTAGTTTAAGGAAGTTTGTTAATTTAAAGATATGTGCATGGATACTGAAAACTAACATTTCAGGACCCTACAAGAAATGGGTACCAAAGTTTTCATCTACAAATTCTTTTGTAGGTGCCTTCACATGCTAGAAGCAAATAGATCCTCGACAGCTGTTACTCACGGCACATGACCGGTGATGCTTCATTATTCGCAAAGAAGAAAGAAGGATACGTCTCCTTCAGTAATAATCTTAAAGGGTACATAATATCTATCGGCAATATTGGTAAGGCCCCCTACCCTGTGATTAAAGATATCTGTCTAGTTACCGAGTTAAAACATAACCTACTCAGTATAAACCATTTAGCTGACCATGGTTATGGTATTAACTTCGTCAAAGACAAGTGTATTATAGTTGATAGCTCAACTGGTAGTACTATCTTTGAAGGTATCAGGGAAGACAAATATATATGTTTTATATTTGTTAAACGATACTAACAAAGCAGGTAGTACTTAATGGCCAAAAGTGATGAGGGTCAACTATGGCATATGAGACTCGATCATACAAATATGGACACAATTTCAAGATTATCCACAAAGAAGTTGCTACGAGGCTTACCGGACATTACTTTCAAGAAGGATACGGTATGTAGTGAATGTGAAAAGAACAAAGCTACCTGATCCTCATTTAAGTCCAAGAACATTGTAAGTACCACTAGACCTCTACAATTTTTGCATATAGATTTATTTGGACCTAGTAGAGTTGCTAGCCTAGGTGGTACATGCTTTGTAATAGTAGATGATTTCTCTAGATACACGTGGGTATATTATCTTACACACAAGAATGATGCATTATCAGAATTCGTTTCCTTTTACAAGAAAGTTCAAAATGAGAAAGGTTTCATGATCACTCGTATTCGAAGCGATCATGGCGGCAAATTTGAGAATGCAGAGTTCAAGCAATTTTGTGACTCACACAGTTATCTACATGAGTTCTCTAACCCTAGGACTCCACAAAAAATGGAGTTGTGGAACGAAAGAACAAGACTCTATCCGAAATATCTAGAGTAATGTTAAACCAGTTAGTCTACCGAAATACTTTTGGGCTAAAGCTGTTAGTGCAGCTTGCTATGTTCTCAATAGGATTCTAATTTGACCTATATCGAAGAAGACTCCCTATGAACTATGGTTTGATAGAACACCCACTGTATCTTATTTTAAAATATTTGGTTGTAAATTTTTTATTCTCAATACTAAAAATAATATAGAAAAGTTTGACGAAAAGGCCGATGAAGGTATCTTTTTAGGTTATACGGCGAAGAGCAAAGGGTACCGAGTCTTCAATAAGAGAACCATGATCATCGAAGAATCGATAAATGTTATATTTGATGAAATAAATCAACATTCAGTCGATAATGATGATGAAGACATAAGTACACCAAATGCAACACCTGTAGAACCTACAAGCACAATACCAGCTGATCCTCTAAGCAGATCACGTACAGAACCAGAAGCCGGAACCAGCTACCCTGAGAGTTTGCCAAAAAGAATAAAAATTTTGACAGACCATCCTAAGGACTTGGTAATAGGTGAAATTGCTAGGGGTGTAAGTACTCGTTCCTCAAGCAAAGATATAGTTTCCTGTGTTGCATTTGTTTCACAGCTTGAACCCAAAACTATTGAAGAAGCATATAGCAATACTTTTTGGTTAGATGCTATGCAAGAGGAATTGAACCAATTTGAATGAAATCAAGTTTATATTCCCAAGCCCATTGATCATCTAGTCATTGGCACCCGCTGGATATTCTGAAATAAACTGAATAAATATGGTTTGGTTACTCGTAATAAGGCTCGACACGTAGCTCAAGGATAGAACCAAGAGGAAGGTATCGACTACGATGAAACCTATGCCCAAGTTGTGAGATTAGAATCCATTTGCATGTTGTGTGCATTTGTATGTTTTCATAACTTTAAATTATTTCAAATGGATGTTAAGAGTGCATTTTTGAACGATTTTATAAAAGAAGAAGTTTATGTAGCACAATCTCCAGGTTTTACTGATTTCAAAAATTTTGATTATGTTTTCAAGTTCAAGAAAGTATTATAAGGTTTGAAATAAGCCCATCGTGCTTGGTATGATCATCTAAGCTCCTTTCTACTTGACAACGGTTTGACAAAAGGCAAGGTTGATATTACGCTGTTTATAAAGTCTTTTAATAGAAATCTTCTTTTAATTCAAATTTATGTAGATGATATTATCTTTGGATCTACTAATGAATCTCTGTCACCACTATATTCTAGAATAAGGGTATTTTAGTAATTAGTAATTTTTTTGATTATTTGTTTATATTATTTAATTTAATGTATTGTGATTTTGTTATTTTCCAGTAAAACCTTAGAACTACATTGTGTAGATGTTAGCCATGACCATAGAAACTTTTTAGAGAGGTTAGACAACTTAAGTTAGACTCTAATTTAGCTAGCATATCATTTAGGACCTACTAATTAGCTTAAACCTTAAGTCACTTTGGACCTTTCCCTTAAGGGGCCTTAAATTACATGTTAGGAAGGCCTTTTAGCCAATTTCACCAAACCCTAACCCTAGGGCAACCCATGGCCGGCCAATACTAGCTACCCCTTGCCTATTTAAGTAAATATTAGCCTCTTTTTTCCCTTTTATTGTAAACCCTAACCCTAATTTGTCTTCTTCTCCAAATTTGTCCCCTTTCATCAAATCAACTCCAAATTCAACCAAACCAATTGCAAATCACTCCCTTTGAGTAGAAGAGGTCTCTATTGGCTAGCTATGATGGATTTGGAGCAATTTGATCATTGGAACTTGGTGGAGATCTAGATTTAGGAGTTTTTATTGAGATTCTAACTCTCAATTGGTAATAGCCTCTAAACTATTGAATTTCTGTTTTCTTTCTATAGATGCATTCATTTAGGGTCCCCCTAACATTAGGTTAAGTTTGGCTCGAAATTGGATCCATTTGTGGTGCGTATTGGAGGAGTATCGGATACGTATCTCAAGTGTTCGACGAAATGCCCCTTAGAACTTTTTGTACTCTAATTTTTAAATAAATTATATATTTAGGTAGCCTATTATATGTAGATTATATTTGTAGTTGATTGAGTTGATTTTTGTGACAAATTGGACACAGGGATACCAGGCCAGAAATCTGCCTGTGCATAGTTTTTCCCCTACTACATAGGGTTTGGAACTCGATGCCCACTGAACCATTTCACTTCCTTTTTCTCCTACAGCTAGGGGCAATGACTGTCAGCTAGTGTGGGAAGTTGGGCTTCGAGCCATGTTGATTTCGATCTGTTATTCAACCCACAGATTCATATATGTGCAGTCGAGCACTGCACTTAATGTTCTGTTCACTTGGACACGTTTCACTTTGATATGTTGATATTGTGACACCTTGTTGTAGGACACTTGGACACATGTTCACTTGTCTACTGCACTTTCCCTTACATGGACCCTCATTCACACATTCACTCATCCTCACACACTCGAACATCCATGTCACATTGCACATGTACTGATACTACATTCACTTGCTGCACTTGCCACTGTGACACATCTCTGATACTATTTGACATGCTCACCTTCACTCCATGACACATTGGCACATGCTATACACACATGTACACATGACACACAATTACCTACTGACACTTACATTTGTTAACACCCAAACTGCACTCTGATACATGATGTATCAGAGCACTCTCTGATACTGGATGTATCAGAGATACATTAATTCTCTGTTGCATCTATACTTGACACCCTCACTGCTCTGGACATTTGACACTCACACTTGCTATGGCACACACACACACATTTCATTATATTCACATTCTCTGTTGACTGCACACCGACACTCATTCACTCATCGACTCATTTGTATGTGACACAAACCCATTTTAAACAATGTTCAGTCTCCATTTGATTTCAGTCCAGTTTTGATGCTTGAGTGTCATGTCCTTAACTTGGATTACCTACCTACACACACTTTAAATGAATACTTCATTACATGTCCTATACTCATGCACCCATTGCATTGCATCTGGAACCACTTCACTGCAATCCTCTTACCTTCACTAACTTGTAGCAGCTCTAACCCCATTTATATATCATACTTAGTTCAGTCCTTGGGACTTCTAGGTATCAGTCAGTAAGAGGGAGGCTCGAGTGGATCACCTTGGTTTCAAATCCTTGGAATATCAAGGGACATGCCCTGCAGCCCATCCTTAGATGACCAGATCACCATAGGTGTCCAGTCCTCTTTGAACTTGTTCAACCCATCATTAGTTTGTTTCAACCCAATTACCCTGTGATAGATACCATCATATGATAGGTGTATCTGTCACCACATGCATTAGTTTTATTCCTTAGATGCCATGCCCTGAACTCACTTTTTAGTTAGTCTTAATGTATCAGTATTATAGGTGTAATAGAGAGGCTTGAGTATAGGATTATATATATGTGTACTTATATTGTGTTCAGTCCATCTTTTGAATGTTCAGTTTATATGTGTTAAAGTGACTAGGACAGGTGGCTAGATGCATAGGAGATTAAGGGGTTGTAGAAGCATGGAATTTCAGGACCAGAAATCCTATACGCCAGACACTACATGCGCCAGAGCTCGGACAGAGTACTTCACAGCAAAAACATCGAATATAGACATTAAAAATGGACTTTTTATTACATATTAAAGTCTATTACATGTCTAAGAAAAGATTGTACAAAGGAAAATTTCTACAAAAAAAAGATCCTAAGTCTACAGCCAGCAGCCATCATGCGCCCTCAAATAGGCGCAGCGATCACCATGCGCCCCCAGTCAAGCGCATCCCACCATGCGCCCCCAGCAAGGCGCATCCTTTTCAGCAGCTCAGTTATGTGCATCCCAGTTATGTGCATCCCTTCAGCAGCCCAGTTATGTGCCGCTCTTCCAACCAGGCTCACCGCCGTCTAAATGCTTCGACTAATGAAGCATTTATTGAGCAGAAAGAGGGTGGCAATCAACCCTCTAGCCGAGGAAGGGAAAAGAACCACAAGCCAACCTGTGGCCAGGGGAGGCTTCGAAAGAGCCTCCAAACACCAAGGAAGACCGTGATTGAAACTGCGGCTAAAGGAGCAGCTTTCAAGCCACCAAAGCTGCAGCACCGCCATTTCGATCTATGGCTCTTCCTGCACAACGAAGACGAGGCCCGAGCATCCCTATCTTTGGATGCAACAGGCACCTTCCGCCTGCCTCGGAAGCCCTCGACTCCGAATTTTGGATGTAACAGTCACCTTCAAGTGCATCAATGAAGACATTGCGTCGCATCTTCACCCTCGGGGGCATCTCATCAACAGAATGCATCCGAGTAAACGAATTCATGTCGGAAGGACGTGAGAGAACGAGAAGCAAACTCTCTCCATGCCACTATTTATAGGTCGGGCAAATCAAACCCATGCGCCAAGTGGATGGCTCTCCGAATTCCGTGCAATGAATTTGCATTAAATGGATGAACCGGACGCTTCGAATTCAGCTAAGTCAAAACAGCTATTTTAAGCACTCGAAGATCGTAACAGTCGTACCATTAAAGACGTGTCACGAAGCAGATGCGCCGGCCAGACCGCGTATCACACAGACGCGCCCTTCAGTACCAAGCACATCACAGGGATGCACCCTCCATGCGTCCCCATGCGCCTAGTGGAACGCCAACCGACGTGTCCACTCAGCTGTCCATCGAATGTCACAAACATTAAATGCTAAACTGACAGAGTTGGCAGCACGCCTCCCGAAGTCTGAACAGTTCAGAAGACAAAGCGTCGCCAACGTCAGCATCATCATTACTTTCCTCCGACGGCTACTGCCACATGGCCACCCAACTGCTTGCATGCGCCTCTACAGCCGTGTGCCCAAATCTGCATGTGCCTCGAAAGCCATGCGTCTCAGACTTTTCACTGATCCCTAAAGACAGAAGGAAAGTCACCATTAAAGCTCTGTATGCGCCTCAAAAGCCATGTGCCCCAGACTTCTCTCTGATCCCGAAAGACAGGAGTTAAGTCACTTCTGAAGCCTCGCATGCGCCTCAAAAGCCATACGCCCCGAATGGTTCGTGACTCCTAAAGGTTATGAGCCAAAGCCTCCTCATGTGCCAAATCCTAGGCGCATCCTACCAGATCATTTCTCCACTAAATCAGAGATCTCCGAGCCATGGGTCGATGACACGTGTCCTTTGACTCGACTCACCCAAGATTTCAGCAACAGAAAGATCTTCTCCTCTGCTACGTCCCGGTCCACAACAGCTGTATAAAGAATTCAACCCCTCGATCAGGGCGTATCGTTCATGCACCTCCATCAGCAATCAACACGTGGCGTCCCCGCGTACAGGTGCATCCTACATGTGTGCATGAGCAGCCAGACTGCAAAGCTATAAATAGAGGGATCATTTCCTTCTTCCGGACGTACACACATCTACCTACCTACACACGGACAGAACACACAACCACCAGAGAGGCAGATACAGACACTCAACGTCTTCCTCCTCTCAGCAAGCTCCAGCACCCAGAGCAATCCAGACCTTCAGAGAACCGATAACCGTCGTCAGATCGTCAACGGAGTTAACGCATTACCACTCACTCCATCGGCACAAGGGACCCAGATAAATAAAAGTGTACTCCTAAGACTACATCTAAGTCCTATATTGTAACACTGTTCTGTTTGTATTAAAATTTGCAATCAAAGAATTTTAATAGCAATCAAGCTGCCGACTCTGCTGGGGACCTCTTTCTCCTCCACCGAGAAAGCCGTATCACAATCTGACGACGTGAAGGTGGGCTCCTCCCACAAGACGCTGATCGTACGCCTCAATCAACAGGCGTATGAGGAGTTCATCTCTGAAGGCAGTGCGAGTCCTTCGAAGCGGCTGCCAAAGCCGAAGAAGTCCCGCCGAGTCTGGGTGCGCAAGGTCGACGCCTCGGGCACCACCACCGAAGGGGATGTGCCGATCCAGCCTTTCCTTCCTGCTGACATCCTCAGCAACCAAGATGCGCCCGCTGGTGTAGCACATCTCTCAGAAAAATGTGCGGCTAACCACGTTCCCCAGCCATCTCCCTCTCAGGCGAGAAAGATGCGTCGATGGAGCAGGGGCGCAGCCAATGCCCCGCGCATCACCTCTGATGCGCCACAAAAGGTCTCTGTCTTTGACAGACTCACTCGCTGTAATGGCGAGGAGAATTTGGATTCTGAGTACTATGCTCCCCAGCAGACTGGTACGAAAGAATCCAAGGCAGCACGGGCCATGTGTCCCAAACGTGCTATGCCAGCAGCAAGCCAGAAGCATGCGCTCACAATCATGCGCGCTGCTGATGGTAAGCTGTACAAGGTCGACTCGAGTGCTGCGGTGCCAGAAACGAGCCGACCTTCAAAGTTCTTGTCTCGCTGGGGCGCATCTATTGCGTGTACAACCAAGTCGAGTAAGGCAAATCCAGTGGTCTTGAACTCCCACGCCTTCTCTGGTTGTGCGTCTGAGGTCCGTTCAAGTCACTTCAAATGCTGTGGTTTCCCCACTACTGATCGGGATGCCTGTTTGGTATTAGATCAGGGGGCACAGCACTCACTTGACCACCCCAGCGCTTGGCCTTGCCATGCGCCTGAAGGGGGTGTGAAGATGGCACTCTCCTCCAACGATCTGCGTAACGTGATCACTCACAAGCGCCGATCAGGAGAGTCGACTGACAAGCATGATGCACCTCTCACGGGGCATACTTGTGCTGTGGTCATCATCAACTGCTGTTGCAAAGCGGCAGTCCCACCAAGGCAGTCAGTGTTCCAGCGGCTGCAATCATCGAAACCCCTCCGACATCGCCTCGGAAAGAAGGTGTCAACAGAAGAAGAGCTAAGGGTTGCTTCATGCAACGTGATCTCCAACTCCTCGTTAGTCCGAAAGGCGACTGGCAGTTCCTCTTCCTCGTCCAAAAGCCAGCTGAAGAAAACCAAGACAGCTGTCGCGTCCTCCGGGGTGTTCGAAGGCACTCGGAGGAGGAAGCAGATCTTGGAAGAAGCTGGGGGTAGTAAGACCCTTGTCGAGTCCGAAGACGAGGGTGTCCAAAGCACATTTGGGGCGGATCCTGTCAGCCTCCCAGAAGATAAGGATATCCCCCAGAACATAGCTGGGGGTAGTCTAGCATCTGCGGACCCGAGTTCCGGAGATGCAAAGGCCCTTCAAGACGGAGCTGAGGGTAATCAGGCCCTTGTCGAGGCGCCCGTGGCGAATGTTCTCCCGAACATAGCCAGGGGTAGCCAAGACGAGGCTCTAGGAGAGGCAACTCCCCCACAAGAGAGTGAGGCCGAGTGTGAAGCCTCAACCCATCCATCCACTCCCGGCCGTGTCATGACAGTAAACGTGACTGGGGCTGATATCGAGTCTGATGCGCCGCCAACGGACCTCGTCCAACGCATGGATACCCTGAAGGGAGGACTCAAAACCCTCTCTGTCTCCATGCAAACACTGACTCAAGCGGTGTTTGAGATACGGTCAGCATTGGCCAGGACACCTTCTGCCGGTCCCGACCCAGGGGCCAATGGAGAGTCGAGTGTACCCCTTCAACGGGTATCCTTGGACATAGATCGCCGCGAAGCACCTCGGACATCGGAGCCCTCAAGTGCTCAACCCCCGGTGGTACCACCTTCCCCGACTCCCAGCTCCACAGAAGACGTGGTCGAGATGATCAGGGACTTGCGCGAACGCTTTGAGTCCAAGACAAGACAAGAGGAGCGCCAAAAGATGGGCATCCCCCAACCTTATCCCCTCGAATGGAATAAGGTGGTTTATCCTCCTAAGTATAAACCATAAATACTGACGCCATACGACGGGAAGGACTCTCTGCATCGCTATCTGACGTATTTCCAGTCTCAGACGGGACATCTCCCGAAGGAGGACGCACTACTTACCAGCATATTTGTTGGGGCACTGAAAGGAGTGGCGTACGACTGGTACTGCAGCCTCCCCAATAATTCAATATCTTCTTTCGATGACCTAACGCGTCTTTTTCTCGATCGTTTCTACGACGGTGGAAAGGACATGACAATGGCGTCCCTTATAGAGATACGCCAGAAGGAGAAGGAAACAGTCCGAGTGTTCATCGAACGCTTCCGACAGGCCTACTTCAGACTGCCCCCGGGCATGCCAAAACATGCGCTTCTCTCCTCCTATAGCATGAATATGCTGCCTGCAGTCAAACTCTGGCTTAACTCTACTCCTCCTCCCGACTGGAGCTCCTTGATCATTGAAGCAGAAGCCGCAGAGAAGAAGGCGGCCAATGCTCATCTTCTAGGAGTCAGTTTTCCTGCCTTCGACGACAAGGGGAAATGGCCTACAGCCAACAACCCCGGACGAGAGACAAAGGGGAAACAGGCATTGACTGTCAATGCCTCAAAAGGTGCGTCAGCACCTGCTCAGAAACCTCCACTTGCACCAAGGCCGAGGGAGGTTTATTCGTTCAACGACGAAGACACCCTGCAACTCTTCGAGATACTGAAGCAAGGTGACAAGATCAAGCTTCCGGACCCTAAGCGTCCTGATGAGGTTGGGAAAGTGGATAACCCGAGGTACTATCACTACCATCGGTTTGTCAGACACCCAACCAAGGACTGCTATGTCCTCAAGAATTACATCCAGCGCATGATCAATGCGGATGTAATCTCCGTCGACTACGAAGAGAAGACGGTGTCAGCCAACGTAGTGTCACTCCAGTTTGGCACCTTGCCGCCGACTACAACACAAGATGGCGTCGTCCCCATCCCTAAGGCGACAATGGAGGTGGTTAACCTACCACCTACCCGTGACAACGTGAGTGGACTCATCCCACTCACCACATCTCGGGGAGAGATCCTATGGGTTCACCCCGATCTTGTCTCCGAGGTGACTCAATCGGAGGTACGCCCTACCTCCAAATCCAAAGGCAGGAAGATCAACTCTAGCCGCACGGTCTCTTCTTCAGCGGAAGAGGCACTTCCTGTGCAGACGCGTTCACAACAGAATGTCCAACCCGACGAAGCTGCCGTCGAGGTGGTACCTCCTGGCACCGTCCCTGCTGTCCAGGACGAAGGCCCGTCTAAGCCCCCAGCAGCCAATAAGCAGAAGCAGATAGAGGCCCGCTTCGACAGGCCTCTACGAAAGGAGAATGCTTCGGGGCTAGCTAAGCCCCACAATTTTGACATACTGGCACAATTGGCCAGTACTCCTGCCCACCTATCTCTGTTCGAGCTCCTTCGTCTTTCCAAGGACTCCCGAGAAGCTCTCTGTGAAGCTCTGAAGGATGCTGAATCATTTCTCAGTCAGGTCAAGCAGCCTGAAGATCTCCCGACTGTATGCACGCACTGTCATTGCACGGATGAGGTTATCCCCAATATAACCTTCATCCAATAAGACATGCTGCTCAAACACAACCGACACAACAGGCCGCTGTACTATACAGGGTATATCGGTTCAGTCAAGGTGAAGCGGATTCAGATCGATCCAGGGTCTTCCCTCAGCATCTTTCCGAAGACGCTGCTCTCAATACTGGGGATCCCAATGTACCGGTTGGCGCCTTCTAATACAACTATCAGCGGCTTTAACGCCAGCAAAAGCGAACTACTGGGCAAAATACGACTAAAGTGCCACATCGATAACCTCAGAACCGAGGTCACTTGTTATGTCGTGGACGCTGAAGTCAACTACAACCTTCTGTTGGGTCGCCCATGGCTGCATGAATACATGGTGGTGCCGTCCACGCTCCACCAATGTATGAAGTACGTGTCCACCAACAACGTTATCCGTACAGAGTTCGCGGACATAGACCCTTTCAAAGGGATTGAAGCCTACTTCACCGATGCTGACTTATACAAATCACTTGACGGGGAGGAAGCTAATGATGCTAACGACGAAGCAGAAACGACAGCAGAGTCGGACATGGAGCCTGAGGTCACTCCCGATGCTCCTTTGAAGATCCGACTCAAAGGCAAACTGCCTCAGAAGTTGCCTCCCATGAGCATTAAGCTACCCGGGAAAGCACCAGCTGCTCCTGAAGCTCCCTTGAAGATACGCCTCAAGGGAAAGCCGCCTCAGACATCGGCTCCCCTTGTGGCAAAACTACAAGGAAAGGCGCCAATCACCGGAGGCACAGCGGAGGCACCTCTGAAGGTGCGTCTTAAGGGCAAGCCACCGCCATCGCAGCCGCCAGAGAAGGCCCACGTAGTCCTCTCGGACTCCAAAGCCAACGCTGTGTTGGACTCTCCCGATCCTACTCCAGTGCTTACAGACGAAGAGTTGGGGGAATATATCTCGGCTAATGTAGATGCCCCTTCTCTGGACAATGTAATCCCGTGGGATAAAATCTCATATTTCATCAATAATAGAGTGTCTTTTAATTATTCTAGTCTTCCACATTGGAATGCCATGTATACATTAGATAACGCTCTACGGTCGTTGCAAACACAAATAACGACCGTCCATCATGTAAATCGAATAGTCCCGTCCCAAGGGGTCTGTTACATAGTCCCACCACGGAGTCGAGATGAAAAATCCACCATCTTCGACAAGGTTGAGCGTCATCAAGACCTCCCGCCACTCGAGCCAGAACCAGATGCCGGCAGAATGCAACTCTATCGGTACATGGACAAGGCAAAGTACCTCATCCAACAGATGGATTACGACCTAAAAAGTGACAAAGGCCTGAACTACGGCAAGGGTCGACGTCTCCCTCTCCGGCTTCCAACACCTAAAGGAAAGCCACAGGACTATTACAATCGAACTCGACGGGGGGGTAGGCTATGTCACGCCACTGTCAACTCCTGAGAGTTCAGACGCGGAAGAGGTAGAACATTCTCACTCGTCCGAAGCATCAACCTGGGATTTCAATACCAGCATCGGATCAGTCTTCAAGAAAGTGCTGTCAGCCAACATGACATCAGCACAACCTCAAGAAGATGAAAGCCAAGCGCCAAAATTCTTCGAAGAAGAACCCTGGGGTAAACGCCTAGGACAACAATAGGAGTCTCGTTTTGAATTACGTAAACCTCCCACCGAAGACGAAGTCGAGCAGATCGACCTTGGGGATGGATCTTCTTCCAAATCCATCTTCATCAACAAAAGCCTAAGAGGAGAAGACCGAGAATCTTTAATCCAGCTGGCTAAAGAGTATATCGACGTCTTCGCCTGAAGTTACGAATATATGCCGGAACTTGATCCCCAGATCGCGATGCATAGGCTGAACATCTTACCTGATACCAAGCCTATAAAACAACAACAGCGGCGCTTCCGTTCGGACATCATGAACGCCATCGATCAGGAGGTGGACAAGCTCTTGGCCAGCGGCTTTATCCGTAAAGAACAACACCCAGATTGGGTAGCCAACGTTGTCCCCGTCACCAAGAAGAATGGGAAGATACGAGTTTGTATCGACTTCAGGGACCTCAACTCTGCCTGCCCGAAGGACGAGTTCCCGCTTCCAATCCCCGACGTGATGATCGACAACACATGTGGCTTCGAGCGCATGTCTTTCTTGGACGGGTATTCGGGCTACAACCAGATCAAGATGTTTCCCGATGACACAAAACACACGTCATTCAGGACTCCAAAGGGTGTTTTCTGCTACACAGTGATGCCCTTCGGCTTGAAGAACGCTGGTGCGACATACCAACGAGCTATGAGCACCATTTTTTGTCAACACCTTCGTAAGACAGTCGAATGCTATGTTGACGACATCACAGTCAAGAGCCGTCTCAAAGGAGATCACCTGCAAGACCTCAAGACAGTCTTCGATCTCATGCGGGCGCACCAACTCAAGATGAACCCCGCTAAATCCTTCCTAGGGGTTTCTAGCAGAAAGTTCTTGGGCTTCATCATCACGACGAAAGGCATTCATGTCGATCCCGAGAAGACCAAAGCCATCCTTGATATGGACCCTCCGAAGAATCTTCGAGAACTTCGAGGCCTACAGGGGCGTCTGGCATACATCCGGAGGTTCATAGCAAACCTTTTCGGCAAATGTCGACCCTTCACTCAGCTCATGAAGAAAGGAGTCTCTTACGTCTGGACAGAGGAATGCCAGAAAGCTTTCGATGACATCAAAGCTTACTTGACAAGCCCGCCAGTCCTGGTGGCACCAGTCGCCGACAAACCATTCCTCCTCTACGTCCGTGCCATGGATCATTCCCTCGATGCCCTGCTAGCTCAGAACAATGACACAGGCTATGAGCAAGAAATCTACTACCTCAGTCGAACTCTGATCGGGGCCGAACACCGGTACAACCCTGTTGAAAAGGAGTGCTTAGCTTTGGTATTTGCCATCCAAAAGACTCGACATTATGTCTCGGGACAGATAATTTATGTTGTTTCCCGAGTCAATCCGCTCAGGTTCCTCATGACGAAGCCAGGATCATTGAACTCCCGGCTAGCCACATGGGCGATCTTGCTAACACCATACAACATGGTGTTCGTTCTGCAAAAAGCTGTTAAGGGTCAATCTTTGGCCGACTTTTTAGCTGCACACCCCATCCCAGAGTCTTCAAGACTCTATGAAGACATCCCGGATGAGATCCAAGAATCAAACGTCACCGAAGAAGGTCCCGTCTGGCGGATGTTTTTCGATGGCGCTTCAAGAACAGGCCCCAAAGGCCAAATCGTCACAGGAGTGGGGGTGGTATTAGTCTCCCCCGATCAGCTGGTCATTCAGCGTGCTTACTCCCTTTCAAAGCCGTATTCCAATAATGTTGTCGAGTACAACGCGCTCATTATGGGACTCCAGCTGGCGCAACAGCTGGGGGTGAATCATCTGGAAGCCTATGGCGACTCAAAACTTATCGTAAACCAGATCAGAGGGCAATACGAGGTTCGCCATGAAGATCTGATCCCCTACCATGAAGTTGCATTGAATATCATTTCAACCTTCACCGGGTTCTTCATCGAACATGTACCTCGTCTACAAAATCTGGAGGCTGATGCTCTGGCCGGCCTCGCAGCCTCATTAGCGGCACCCCTCGGGACTCAATACTATGTCACGGTAGTGGGTCGAGACCTGGTCTGCCCTAGAAATAACCTGTGCTCATAAGTGGCCCATGCCATATCAACGAGTGCTGGTGTTAATATCCGAGACTGGAGATTCCCGTTCATCGACTTTGCTGTCTACGAAATTCTTCCAGAGGACCCGAAAGAAGCCGTCTCAGTCAGGAGGCGCTCCCTTCGATTCTACTACGATACGGCAACTAAAATGCTGTACCGACGCTCCTACGATGGACTTCTCCTTCGATGTTTGTCCAACGAAGAAGCAGCAGAAGCCCTTCGAGAAGCTCATGATGGAACCTGCGGGGCCCATCAACCTGGTCCTAAGTTGCAGGACCGACTGCGACGCATGGGCTACTACTGGCCAACCATGGCCGCTGACGCTGTCGAATATGCTAATAAGTGCCATGCGTGCCAGCTTCACGCAGACTTCATTCATACACCGTCAGAACCACTACATCCTACAGTCGTCTCCTGGCCCTTCGAAGCTTGGGGCATGGACATTGTAGGACCGATCACCCCTCCTTCATCGAGAGGGCACCGCTTCATCCTAGCAATCACCGACTACTTCTCCAAATGGGCAGAAGCAGTTCCGCTGGCAGAAGTGAAAAGCTCCAGGGTGATCAGCTTCATCAAGCACCACGTCATCTACCATTTTGGAGTACCCCGGAGGATCAACCACGATAATGGTCCTCAGTTCATTAGCCATGTTTTCAGCAGATTCTGTGACAAGAATCGCATTCAAAACGTGGCATCAACCGCCTACAATCCGGCAGCAAACGGATTGGCCGAAGCGTTCAACAAAACTATCGTCAGGCTACTCAAAAAGTTCGTGTCATCTAACAAACGTGACTGGAACAAAAAGCTCAGCGAATGCCTTTGGGCCTACCGTACAACGATACGGACCCCGACAGGCAACACACCATTCTCCTTGGTCTACGGGAGCAAAGCGGTACTGCCTCTCGAGATTCAGATACCGTCACTCCGCGTAGCAATCACAAACCAACTCACAGAAGAGGACAATCAACGTCGTCGTCTGCGGGAACTGGAGGCACTTGACGAAAAGCATCTCCTAGCTCAACAGCACATCGAACTCTACCAAGCCCGTATATCACAGGCTTTCAACAAAAAGGTCAAGCAGAGGACTTTTCAAGTTGGCGACCTGGTTCTGGCAGTCAGGAGGTCGATGGTGTTGACTCACAAGACACCGGGAAAGTTCGAGCCCAAGTGGGAAGGACCTTTCATCATAGAGACGGTATACTCAAACGGTGCTTACCGCCTCGCCAAATCCAATGGGGACTTGTTCATGATGCCTATCAACGGCAAGTTCCTAAAGAAGTACTACTCTTGACACCTTTCAGACATGTGCTTCCACCCGGGGATCTGTGGACCCAATCATCAGGACTCACAAATAATTCCTTTTCACAAAATCATACGCTTCTGGAACCCAGCTGTTCCGTAGCATCCTCCAGTAGAAGGACAACCACGTCCACATCACCTCTGAGTTGTCCCCCCTACACCCTATAAAGCGAAATCTTATATCCCATAAGACTACGCTACCCACCATGTTTACCACGTCCATATTACCTCTGAGTAAACATCCCGTACAGACAACCCCTGCGTTGTCGTACATGATCGCAGAACTTCCACGTCCACATTACCTCTGAGTAGTTCCGCGTATCCCCAGGATCATTCCTACCACGTCCATAACACCTCTGAGTAGGGAGATTCCACTACTTGAATCCTATATTTGCCATGTCCACATCACCTCTGAGCAAACATGAGGGTTCTCTCAAACTTATTATCTGTACCTAAAAATCAAGGTGCGCAAAAGATAATAGGTCCACACAAATCATCAAGGTCATGACAGTAAAAATAAACACATCACAAAAAAACTTTATATTCTTTATTTTTAATAGAGAGTAAAAGTTTACAACCCCAACAAGAGTTGTAAAAATACAAAAAAGAAGAGACTACAATCCCTAAACATCCCCAGGGTTGGCTGAAAGCTCTTCAATCCGATGCCTCAAGTCTGCCGCTCGAGTCTCCACAGTCACCAGGACTCGACGTTCAGCTTCTTGACGCATCGCTTCAATAGCCTCAGGAGAAGTATCATTTTCATGCTTCCCATCTAGCTGCTGCCGCTGCTGAGCCAAAGCAAGAGCCCGGTGGATGAAAGCTGCTTCCTCCTTCTTGAATGCTACGTGTTCAGCCTGGACACGTTCGACGTCTAATAGAAGTCGGCCCCGTTGGTCCTCAAGGCGGCGGAACTGGACGTTAATCTCCGTGATATTAGCGTCCAACGCAGCTCGCGCCTCCACTGTCTCCCGCGTAGACTGAGACAACCGCTCCACTGCAGCTTCAGTCTCAGCTACTTCACGTTCCCAGACACTCACAGTGGCCTGGTAGGAAGACTCAATCTCGGCGATCAGCTTCTCCTTCTCCGTATCTATCAGGACGGAAAGGTTATTTCGCTGGATGCGTTGTAATTCGGAAAGCCGCTGGTCCAACTCAGCCACCGTGGCTTCCAGAATGACGGCCATATGGTCGTGGCCTTGGTGAAGACGGATTAGGTTGATATAAGACAGTGCCAGAGTTCTTGCCGTCGTAAAGCTCCCGTTGGCATCCATCACTGCCGATACCCACCTCTGCAGCATTTTATACACTGCCTCGACGATGAATTTTACGTATTCATCTGCATCCGCCAGCACCTGCGGCGTCATGGCAGGAGTCGGAGGAGCTGCTCTAGTTAACGGACCGGAAGAAGATCTGCCGACCTCAACCTGCGAGGCTGGAACCTCGACATCAATAGGCTCTTCATCAATAGGGGCTTGACTACTAGCCCGAGGAGCCACAGGAACAGAAGAAGCCAAAATAGGCATCGAGATAGTACCCCAAGTAGAAGGAGCAATAGAGGGTTCCATCACACCCTTATCCTTCCCAAACTCGGAAGAACCACTGACGTCAGTGGCCACCTCTTCAGCCTCCAACGTCCTATCAGCAGCCAGTACCTCCCCGGGCAGAACGGGGAGATCAACACTTGCCTCCTGACTCGTCCCTGAAGTCAGGACCGCCAGACGAGTCTTCTCATCAAATTCCTCTACAGGAACAGGATCTATCACTACCTCCTGATCGGTAGCCACCTCAGCTTCTGCTGCTGAGTCTGGGGTAGGGCTCGGCAATGATGCAACCGACCTTCCTTCATCATAACAAGGAGGGAAATCAACCCTCTCCTTCGTTCCAACCACATCTGTTGCCCCCGCAACAGACTCTTGCAACTCTGGAGCAATGTCATCTGAAGACGACGAACTCCACTCCACTCATCATCACGAGGCCCTATGTCCGCTGGACCCTCAGCGTCCAAGGCTTCCACGGCAGCTGGCACCATTCCGGAAGTGGCTGCAACCTCCGTATCTCTTTTAACAAAGTCTGGAGATACTAAAACCTCTGCAGGAACATCTTCCGGATTTTCCTCCAGTGGAGACATTACCATCGGAGGAATGCGCTTGTCAGAAGAGCTTGCCACCTCCTTCAGTTTACTGACACCCGGTTTCAAAATACGGGTCCTCTTCTTCGGTGATCCCTACAAGAAGAAGAGCACAAGTCACCAAAATGACAAGATGAGCCAAAATTACGGAGGACTCTTTACCTCGACAAGAGCTGATTCCACTGGCATTACAGACGGTATTCACGTAGCCTTTGGAGTCGTGGCTTTTTTTGGCCTTTTTGGTACAGACGAACCAGCTTCTACGTCGGCCCGTCTCTTTCCGACAGAGGGATCTCTCACTGATGCTGCAGCAGCGGCCCAATATCCTGCCAATTCTGGTGGACGATATGACCGAGCCGCTATCAACATATTCACCGTGGCCTCCAGCTGAGTTCCAATGATGAAACTAGTCTCTCTATCATAACCTGGAGATGCAGTATTCATTATGCAATACAGCTTAGCTACCGAATATCGGATCTGTGGCCGAGGGTTGCGAACGGGCGTAGTAAACTGAACACCAGTCACCCGGCATTGTAATATTGCCAGCCTCGGGCTCCATCCAGCAAACTCTCGACGAACCCCAGACTGTTACTGGGATTTCGTAGCATTAGACGGGTATAGCCAAACTGGCGAGCAAATCGGTTGGGCAGATACGGCTCCAGATAACACATATTCTGGTTCCGGTAGACCAAGTGAGAAAGCCGAATACTTTGCTACCAACGAAAACCCCGTTTTGGCAGAGTAATCGCGTCTTCACCAGAGTCGACTAAATCTTGGTCAGCCTCGAAATCTTTGAAGATACCTTGACAATCTTCCATCCCTGAAAGTAGGATAAAACTCTCCTGCAAACGGGGACGCCAGTGTGTAACCACTTCCTCTTGTAGAAGCGGCGGATAAAGGCATCTCCTTCAACATGATCCTCCTCCGAACCTGGACTCATCACGTTTGGATGATGCAGAATCAACCATCCCATAAGATAATGGAATGGTAGTTCGGCTCGGGGAAAGTTGTCATTTCTACATCTTTCATGGATCACATCATCAGCAAAGGTCCTCAAACCCCGCAACAGGTTACACACCATCGCGGGGAGGAGAGCTAAAGGACGTCCAAAGACCAATTTCACGACGGCCAAAATGAGGTTTCGGTGTACCCTCTCCACTGTACCAGATTCGCCCGCAAACACACAATCCCGGAGCCATATCATCAAGTATGCCGTCAGCACCGCCTTAGACGACATCCGGTACGCACAGTACCAGTAGCAACTATACGCGTTCTCGCCCCTCTCATTGGAACGAGGGGTCCTCTCGTCCAGCCGCCTTATTTCAGAAGTCACTTCCGCAGATTTCAACCCTTGAGGAGTCGTAAACGGGATCCTCGAGGAATCCACCAAATCCTGCTTGAAGACGTAATCCCTCCAAGCAGTCACATGAGGCTGGGTCTTGCCTTTGTCCTTCCTGTGCATCAGATAATGATGGCTCGCCACCTCTTTGAAAACAGCCATCATCTCCGGGTCCTTATTTTCCAGAACCTGGATCTCTTCATTTGAGGGGAAATATTCCTCGTACGGTTCCGAGCCCCAAGGAAGCTTGGACACTTCGTACATCTCATGAAGATCCAACCCCAACTCCCCCACCGGAGTAAAGAAGGTGCCAGTCTGGGCATTGAACAATTCCAATAGTGTAAGGAACATAGGCTTATTGAGGTCCATGCCAGCCTGTGTGGCACGGATAGCGGCTGTCAGCCCAATCTCCTTAAGCTCAGCCTTGAACTTTGAAAGCACCCAAATGGTCAACTCGTCCTACTTTGGCATGAGATGACACCAACCTTCAACTCTAAAGCCACCTTTCGGATACGTGACCCTCGATGTCAGCATCCGACTTGCAAAGGTTGAGGCGCTAAAGGCAAAAGTGTCATTAGGGACTTCACTGTAGAGGCTCCCAGGATGCAAAGTTCGGTAACTAAACGAGGGACCGGTTCGTGAAGCGGCCAGGGTATCCCTCTGATTCGAGGTAGCATCAATCAAAAGAGCACCTCCCAAAGCCCCTCCTTGAGAAGGAGTAAGCTCCCAGGGCATCCTTCTCTTGGAAGCTAAACGATAGAAGGCCGTCAGCGGTAACTGGCGGTCAAGTTGTCGCATGTACAGCACCATGCCTTTTGCAGAGAAGAACCAGTCTTCTTTGACCTTCAGTATCTTCGCCTCAGTGGAGACCAGGCGGTCACCAAATAAAAAGGCAGGTTTTAAGAAGGTCACATCCTCGGATTTAGCAGATTTTAGTTTTCCGCTCTCCATTATACTCTGAAGGAAAATCAGCAACTGCTCTGGATCTGCAGCACTCTCTCAGGAGGTTGATTCTGTAAGATAGCATCCTTCGCAGGGTTGATAACCGCCTCGTCAAAATCAACTCCCATTTGACAAAGGGAAGCATCCAGAAGGACCTCATTCAGCAAAGGAATTGTCATCGATACTGGCACAACGAAAATAAAAAGTCAGGCAAAAAGACAAAGTGTGTCAAAGCAACCTGGCGCATCATCAGGGTGTCAACCCATGCGCCTCAGTAAAAGCTTTGGCGCATCAGTAGGGTGTAAACCCATGTGCGTCAGCAGAAGCTTCGATGCATCATTAGGGTGTAAACCCATGTGCGTCAGCAGATGCTTCGGCACATCATCAGGGTGTAAACCTACGCGCATCAGCAGAGGCTTCGGCGCATCATCAGGGTGTGAACCCATGCGCGTCAGCAGAGGCTTCAGCGCATCATCAGGGTGTAAACCCATGCACGTCAGCAGTTAAAACCTCGGTACATGATAAAGGCCTAAACCTATGCACGTCGACGGGACAAAACCTCGGCGCATCCATACGCGCCGGCAGCAGAGAGTTAGGGCACGCCAACTCAGCCGCATGATCCAAAGTTCGTCTGAACAAAAAAAATAGTGGAAGAAAAGATACCCACCCGTCACCGCAGGTCGAACGTCGGCCGGAGTCACAATGGTGGCAGGAGCATCCTCCTCGACAAATTCCACAACAGCCTCTACAGGCTCTTTCCCTTTGCCTCGTCCCGCACCGCCACGAGGAGTCTTGGGAGCCATTGCTTGAGAGAAGAAAGGTTAGAGTTTTGAGGAAGAACTCTAAAAAGCAAAAGCAAGGAGAAGAAGAACTCTCTCTTTCTCTCCACCTCTCGCCTATTTATAGGCATGGTCGCACGCGTGAACCGATGAAGTGTGACCTCAGTCGTCGCCTCGGGTTCTGTGAAGAGATAACCGCAAATAAAACCAAAAAGATCATTATTAATCTTTTTTGGTTATCGAGGCATTATCATTTGTATTGACTGAATGGAGCATGCGCCCCATCACTGATACGCGGAGTATCTATGCGCCCCGACAGTCGTGCGCCTCTACCACCATGCTTCTTATTCAAAGTATTCCAAAACTTATCCAAAAGTTTTGAAAACTTTGAAGGGGGTCTTGTAGAAGCATGGAATTTCAGGACCAGAAATCCTATGCGCCAGACACTAGATGTGCCAGAGCTCGGATAGAGTACTTCACAGCAAAAACATCGAATATAGACATTGAAAATAGACTTTTTATTACATATAAAAGTCTATTACATGTATAAGAAAAGATTGTACAAAGGAGAATTTCTACAAAGAAAAGATCCTAAGTCTACAGCCAGCAGCCATCATGCGCCCTCAAATAGGCGCAACGATCACCATGCTCCCCCAGTCAGGCGCATCCCACCATGCACCCTCAGCAAGGCGCATCCTTTTCAGCAGCTCAGTTATGTGCATCCCAGTTATGTGCATCCCTTCAGCAGCCCAGTTATGTGCCGCTCTTCCAGCCAGGCTCACCGCCGTCTAAATGCTTCGACTAATGAAGCATTTATTGAGCAGAACGAGGGTGGCAATCAACCCTCTAGCCGAGGAAGGGAAAAGAACCACAAGCCAACCTGTGGCCAGGGGAGGCTTCGAAAGAGCCTCCAAACACCAAGGAAGACCGTGATCGAAACCGCGGCTAAAGGAGCAGCTTTCAAGCCACCAAAGCCGCAGCACCGCCATTCCGATCTACGGCTCTTCCTGCACAACGAAGACGAGGCCCGAGTATCCCTATCTTTGGATGCAACAGGCACCTACCGCCTGCCTCGGAAGCCCTCGATTCCGACTTTTGGATGTAACGGTCACCTTCAAGTGCATCAATGAAGACATTGCGTCGCATCTTCACCCTCGGGAGCATCTCATCAACAGAATGCATCCGAGTAAACGAATTTATGTCGGAAGGACGTGAGAGAACGAGAAGCAAACTCTCTCCATGCCACTATTTATAGGCCGGGAAAATCAAACCCATGCGCCAAGTGGATGGCTCTCCGAATTTCGTGCAATGAATTTGTATTAAATGGATGAACCGGACGCTTCGAATTCAGCTAAGTCAAAACAGCTATTTTAAGCACTCGAAGATCGTAACAGTCGTACCATTAAAGACGTGTCACAAAGCAGATGCGCCGGCAGGACCGCGCATCACACAGATGCGCCCTTCAGTACCAAGCACATTATAGGGATGTACCCCCCATGCATCTCCATGTGCCTAGTGGAACGCCAACCGACGCACCCACTCAGTTGTCCATCGAATGTCACAAACATTAAATACTGAACTGACAGAGTTGGCAGTACGCCTTCCGAAGTCTGAACAGTTCAGAAGACGAAGCGTCGCCAACGTCAGCATCATCATTACTTTCCTCCGACGACTACTGCTACGTGGCCATCCAACTGCTTGCATGCACCTCTACAGCCATGCACCCAAATCTGCATGCGCCTCGAAAGCCATGCGTCTCAGACTTTTTACTGATCCCTAAAGACAGAAGGAAAGTCACCATTAAAGCTCTGCATGCGCCTCAAAAGTCATGCGCCCCAGACTTCTCTCTGATCCCGAAAGACAGGAGTTAAGTCACTTCTGAAGCCTCGCATACGCCTCAAAAGCCATGTGCCCCGAATGGTTCGTGACTCCTAAAGGTTACGAGCCAAAGCCTCCTCATGCGCCAAATCCTAGGCGCATCCTACCAGATCATTCTTCCACCAAATCAGAGATCTCCGAGCTGTAGGTCCTAAAAAATCAAGTTGTATCAATCAACAAAGTCAAAAATTCAAGATATTCATCATTTTGATGAGTTGTGCAGACAACAGTTTGCGCAGACATCACTTTGCGCAGGCTGGTTTGCGCATGTTCCCAACTGCGCAGGCTGACGTGGCGGAAGTCATCATTGACTGAATCAAATCAGATCTTCCTGACAGCTGACAATACGACTAATGAGGAGGCTGTTCGTTTTTGACGTCGTACAGTGCTCGAGGGCGGCTGACAGGTGGCAGCGCAATCCGTGTTTGCGCAAACCACTTATGCGCAATCCGTGTTTGCACAAACCATTTCTGCGCAGTTCATTTTGCATATTCTACCAATATAACTGACCAATTACGTGGCATTCATGCCATTAATTGCTCATTACGTGGCAATTGTCTATGCACGATCATGCGCATTTCAATCAAATGATGCCATGTGTCCCAGATAGTCGGCCCACGATCTAATAACTGCTTGCGCAATCCAGTGCTGCACAAACTAGTTGCTGCGCAAATCAGCTTGCGCAGTCCAAAATAACTGAAAGTTAGTTATTTTTAGAACTCTATAAATAGAGTTTCAAGTCTTCATTTCAAGGGGATCAAAAATCAGAGATCAGAAATCAGAGAGTTCAGGAGTTCTTGCCAAAGTGCTGCTGCATTCTTCCGAGACTTTTGTCTTCAACTTCAGAGGCTTTTGCCTTCAGTTTCCAGAGTTGTTTTCAACTTCAAAGGCTTCGTCTTCACAGTTCACATCGTCTAAGGGATAAAGCAATCGTTATCAAGATTGGATTCCTATAGTTGTAATTTTCCCAGAATTCTTGTAATCTTTATTACAGTTTGTATCAATAAAGTTTTATACTTTTGTTTTTGCAAACAAAATGGCGACTCTGCTGGGGACAACTTTCTCCTCCGACGAGGAAGTAGCAACTCAATGTGACGTAGCGACTATCGGGAAGACGCAGAAGACGCTGGTTGTTAAGGTCAACCAGACAGCCTACGAGGCGATGCTCAACTCCAAGACCACTCCCCGTACTGTAGCCACTTCTGCTAAGAGCAAAGTGCGCTCAGTTTGGGTCTCCAAGTTTGCACAATCTGGCAGTTTTGCCACCAAGGATGCTGTACCAATTGCTGCACAATCTGCTAGTCAGACTGCTGCACAAACTGCTGTGCTAACTGTTGCACAGTCTATCTCAGCAACTGCTGCACAATCTGTTGTAGTCAAGGCTGCGCAATCTGTTGCAACTGTTGCACAGGCTACTTCATATGCTGCCTTGTCAAAACAGAAGACTCCTATGACTCTGGCGCAATTGGCAGTGGCTTTTCCTGCGCAAAATAGCACTCTTGTAACTAAGGTGCATCCCAAGCACTCTAAGACAAGAACTCCTGATGCACTTCCTACCAAAGCTTCTAATGCACAAATGACTAGTGCACCTTCCACCCATGCGCAAACCAAGTCTGCGCAATCCAAGAAAAATAGCCTTTTGGCTAAATTTCCTTCTTCTCATAATAAAAGAAGAGATTCTACTCCTCTTCCCAAACACCCTATTGCCCCTGCGCAATCCATTGAGGGTAGTCCTTTTACTATTCCTCCTTCTCTTCAAAGCAAAGGAAAAGGTCCATTGGTCTTTTCTCAAACTTCCTTGTCTCATGACTTGGAATATAACAGAGGAAAACGCTCTTTAGCTAACCCTTCATCTCAAAACAAAGGAAAAGGCCCTTTAGTCTTTTTTCAGTCTTCTTCAGTCTTTACTGAAGAAGATCCATCTCAATGTGTCTCGGCTCCAATCAATTCAAGAACTCTGGCAAACAAGGATTCTTCTTTCTTTTATAACAAGAGTACTTGTACTAATCAAAGAGGTATTCTGCCTACTCCGATAGCAGAATTCCAGGACCTCCCGACTCTCCAAATTTGTCGTTCCAGACAGGGAAAACTGTTAGTGTCTCAAACAGAAACTCCTGAGGGTGAATTTGCTGACCTCAGAACTTATCTTAATCGACCCACTTCGGTAAAACGCAAACAGCCAATGCCGAAGGTTAAACATCATCAGAAACAAATCTCCAAGGTCAGAAATCCTGACACTTATGCCAATGAAGTGAGTACTTCCCTGTATACTCAAGGGACTAAACATTTAAAGAATCGGAATCATGTTCCAAATGTTATCAAAGAACAGATCCCTCAGAATTTTCCTCGTCCTGTTGTAGATCTTTGAGAACAGCTAAGACAAAAACAGGATAATGTCTCAATATCTCCATCTCAACCATCTGATCATCACTGTAATCATAAAGTCATCATCCAATGCTGTTGTCAAACGACAAAACGATCTGTCTTCGATCGTTTAACTTTTGTTAAATCTGAACCTATGTCAGAAGAAGACGAAGTTTTGTATGCTTCTGTTAACATGACTTCCCGAGACACTGGGGGTAAAAGATGCTCTAAGCATGGTAGACTCCGTAAGCCAAGCCAACGGTATTTGGAATTACTTCAAGAAACTTCTGAAGGAGTATTTCAACATACCCGTTCCCGAAGCCGAGATACAATCGGTCAAAGAAATCTTTCTCAAAATCCTTCAAGTCATCTCCCTATTTCCCAGTCAGGAGATGATTCGTTTTCTGATTATAATGCATACGGTGAAAGTTCTGAACAAACAGTATCTTCTACTGTGCCAAGAGAAGTGACGGCTTATGTTGTCACCGATGATCCAGATGCTTCAACCTCCGCAAATCAGGAACAACGAATTGCTGCACTCGAAGACAAATTAAAAACTATGGCTGAGATGGTTGCTAGTATGCATTCCATCATTGTAGCACAGCATGTTACACCACCAACTGCACCTATTACTAGTCCAGAGATCATAGCGTCTTCAATACCTGCCAATACTGGGCTGGGGGTAGTGTCTCCTCAAATACCTCCTGTACAAGTGCAAGTACAAACTACGTCCAGTCATTCAGGAGCTGGGGGTAGTGCTTACAATGTTGTTCCTCCTTCTACCACTACAACTCAACCTGCACCTTCTTCTTTATCAGAAGACGCCAATGAAGCTGTCAAACTCTTACGAACCCAGTTTGAAGCATTTAAAGAGAAAGACAATCTACAAAGGTTGGGGATTAAACAACCCTATCCGGTTGAATAGAAGGACGTCCTGTTTCCCCCAAAGTATAAAATCTCTACAATCTCTCTGATCGATGGCAGTACTTCCCCAAGTCAATTCATCAATCATTTTGAGGTAATGACTGTTCAACTTCAGCCAAATGACGCTCTTCTTACCAGAGTGTTTGTCGGTTGTTTAGCCGGCGTAGCATACGACTGGTACAGAAGTTTGCCCGATGGTTGCATCACATCCTTTTCAGGTCTCAAACAAATCTTTCTGGAACGGTTCTATGAAGGATTTAATGATATGACTATGTCAGCTCTCAACAAAATCAAACAAAAACATAATGAAACGGCTGAGAGCTTTATTGAACGGTTCCGCCGTGAAGCCTTGAAAATGCCTCCAGGGACTCCCGCTGCTGTCACTATTGATACTTGTAAGGCGAATCTTTTACCTATTATCAGTATGTGGACGGGATCAACCCAATTCCAAGATTGGCCCTCATTCATCGTCAACGCCAAAGCTGCTGAAGTAAGTGCCGACAAGTTCAAACAATTGGGGGTACAAATGTCTAATCCTGATCGCGATGAGCATCAAAATTCAGGTGGTGGCAATCGCTAGAACAATCGTAAAGCGAAAGAGACTTTAAACATTAACTTGAACAAAAATAAAGAATCTTTGACTGTCAATGTGGCCTCACCTACATCTACTCCTACTCCTTCTGTACCTCCACCGAGGGAACCTCGTCCGAAGGTAGAATATTCCTTTGACGAAAATAACACGGCAAGTATCTTTGAGTGTTTACTCAAAAGCAATAAAATTTAACTCCCTGATCCAAAGAAACCTGATGAAGTCAATAAGACTGATCATCCCAAATATTGTGTCTATCACCGATTCATTGGACATCCTACTCGAGCATGCTATATGCTCAAAGGTAAGATTCAAGAGCTTGTCAATGCAGGTGTAGTCACTTTGCAACAAGATGAGAAGACTGTTACGGCAAATATGGTTTCAGTCCAATTTGGAGATTTCCCTCCGCAGATAATACAGTATGGTGTCATTCCGATTCCTAAAGCAACTCTTGAGATTGAGAATCTCCCGCTTCCATCCAATGAAGGTCTTATTCCCTTGTCTCTTGACAATGGTGAAATTATGTGGATCCATCCTGATCTTGCTCCAGAATTTGAGATATCTTCCAAGAAGAAAACTCGTTCTAAAGGCAAAACCAAAATCTGCAACATGGTATCTTTTGATCCTATTGTTGACGAAGAGATTCTGTTAGGCACCAGATCAGGAAAAGCTTATTTGAAAGATCATTCTGAAGGTCAAAGGGATCCTGCTTCTTCTTTCGAACCTACTCCGGCACAACCTGCATCTGCTGAAGAGGTCCCTTCTACATCTTCACCAGTTGTAGTGTCAATTTCTCCTAAGCCAACAACGGCTGACAAAGGCAAGCAACAAGTTCGATTTGACAAACCTCTAAAGAAGTCATCTCCTACTGGGCTTGAGAAGCCTTACAATTTTGATATATTGGCTCAATTAGCCAATACACCAGCCAGGTTGTCAATCTTTGAACTCTTGCGTCTTTCCAAAGAGACACGAGAAACTCTAAGTGAAGCTCTGATGCAGGCTAAAACTTGCTTAACTCTTCTTAAGAAGCCAGAATCAGAATCAGTCTCTTGTCATCACAGTCATAGTGTCTTGGAACTGATCCCAAATATTACCTTCACTCAGGATGATATGCTAATGGAAGATAATAGACATGATCGTCCTCTTTATTATACAGGATATGTAGATTCAATGAAGGTTGATCGTATCCTGATAGATCCAGGGTCTGCACTTAGTATTATGCCAAAGACAATGCTAGATGCATTGAAGATACCAGTGCATAGTCTTTCAACCATGATCACTACTATTCTGGGATTTAATCAAGGAAAGAGTGAACCTTTGGGCAAGATCCGTCTAAAACTCCAAATAGGCAATCTTCGTACAAAGGTGACCTTTTATATCATTGACAATCATGGTTGTTCTTATAATGCTCTCCTGGGAAGGCCATTCCTCTATGAACACAATGTCGTTCCATCAACTCTTCATCAATGCTTTAAATACGTTGATGACAAAGGACAAGTTCATAAGGAAGTTGCGGACCTTTATCCTTTCAAGGGTGTTGAAGCTTATTGCAACGATGCTCGTATGTACAAGGATGAATTTATGAAGGTAGTATTGGCTATGGATACTGAAAAAGATCAAAAAGCAGTACCTCAAGACACTCTTATCATACCTGTTAAGGGGCGAGTTTCTCATCCTCAATCTTCCAAGCCACTGGTTATTCACTTACCAGTTCAAAAGAAATCAGTTGATGCTGATGAAAATCAAAGGGAGCTCACCTCTTCTGAGCCACTTGTTATCGACTTACGTCGTAACAAAGACAAAAAGCAGCTCATTCCTTCTGAGCCACTTGTTGTTGATCTAAATAGCAACAAGGAAAAAAGGGAGCTCACCTCTTCTGAGCCACTTGTTATCGACCTCCGTCGTAACAAGCCTCCTCCACGTTCTTCTTCTCCCCCTCTTGTAATCAATTTGACCAAATCTGCTAAGGTTAAAGGTCCTGTTGTAAATACTGATGTACAAATCAATAAAAAAGCACCTACTTTCCAGTATATTGATGTTATTTATTATACTAAAAGTTATTTGGATATGTTAGATAGCTTCCAATCAATTACACTGGGAGTCGTACAATCTCTTCAGACAGAAGTCTCGCTTGAAGATCCAGATGATTCTTACCGTATTCATCCTTCTTTAAAGAAAGGTGAAAGTTCAGCATTTTTATATAAAAGACCAGAAACAAAGATTAACTATACGGATGATAGCAAAGTTAACGATACGGGACGTCTCCAGTTTTATCGTTATAGTCAACAATCAAAAGACATCCCCCGAAAGATGGGTTACGACTTTAAGAGCGGCCTTAACTATGGTAAAGGTAGACGAACTCCCATTCGTACAACAGTTCCAAACAGAAAATCACAAATGTATTATGACAGGACCAAGAAAGGTCTCGGATATACTTCTCCTCCACTGTTATCCCCAGCAGCTTCTGAATCAGATAGTAAAGAATGTTCTTACTCTTCTGATTCCAGATCATGGGATTCCGATACCAGCATCGGTGAAGTCCATCGTATAATCGTATCTTCTAACATGGTCTCTGTTGAATTACCAGAAGGCTGTGATGAAGATGTTGAAGAAAGTCCGAAAACAGATCCTTGGGCTCAACATATGGATAACCAATGGGTACTTCGATTTGAACAACGTGAACCTCCTACTGAAGATCAACTACTTCAAATTGATGTAGGAGAAAGAGATTCACCTCGGCCAATTTTTATTAGCAAAAATCTTCCAGAAGCAGACAAACAAGAGTTGATTCTTCTTATTAAAGAATATATCGACGTCTTTGTCTGGAGTTATGAAGACATGCCAGGTTTAGATCCTAAGATTGCTACTCACAAACTGAACATTCTTCCTAATGCTAAACCAGTCAAACAGCAACAAAGGCGATTTAAGCCTGAAATGATTGACGCAATTGATGATGAAGTCAAGAAGCTCATCGCTTGTGGCTTTATTCGAGAAGAGCAGCATCCTGATTGGGTAGCCAATGTCGTCCCAGTTCTGAAGAAAACTGGAAAAGTTCGAGTCTGCATCGACTTCCGAGATCTCAATGAAGCATGTCCAAAAGATGAATTTCCTCTTCCTATCACAGACGTCATGATTGACAATACTTGTGGGTTTGAAAGGATATCTTTTATGGATGGATTTTCCGGGTATAATCAGATCAAAATGCATCCTGAAGATGAAAAGCATACATCTTTCCGCACTCCTCGAGGAGTTTATTGTTATACAGTGATGCCATTTGGTCTCAAGAATGCGGGTGCAACCTACCAACGGGCTATGAGTACCATTTTCAGAGAACATCTTCGTAAAATAGTCGAATGTTACGTGGACGATATTGCTGTTAAAAGTCGTCTAAAAGAAGATCACATCCAAGATTTGAGAACAATATTTAATCTCATGCGTCAACATCAGCTCAAGATGAATCCCACCAAGTCATTTTTGGGTGTCTCTAGTGGCAAATTTCTCGGCTTCGTCATTACCTCTAAGGGTATACACGTGGATCCCGAGAAGATCAAAGCCATCCAAGAGATGCGTCCTCCACGCAACCTAAAAGAGCTACGAGGATTCCAAGGCCGACTTGCGTACATCAGGCGATTCATTTCGAACTTGTCTAGACGCTGCAGACCATTCACTCAACTAATGAAGAAGGGTGTATCTTTTGTTTGGACTGAAGAATGTCAACGAGCATTCGACGATATCAAACAATATCTTATAAACCCACCAGTTTTGGTGCCACCTATCTCTGGCATTCCATTCTTGATGTATGTCCGTGCTATGGACCATTCATTGGGTGCCTTACTTGCCCAAAAGAACAAAGAAGGCCATGAACAAGCTATCTACTATCTTAGCCGAACTATGATTGGTGCTGAACACCGTTATAGTCCTGTCGAGAAAGAATGCTTGGCTCTCATGTTTGCTGTGCAAAAGACGAGGCATTATATCATTGGTCAAACTATTCATGTTATATCTCAAGTTAACCCTCTCCGGGTACTCATGAAGAAACCAAGTACACTTAATTCTCGGTTGGCTACATGGGCAATCCTGCTAGCTCAATATGACATGGTGTATGTTCCACAAAAGTCTGTCAAAGGTCAAGCGCTGGCGGACTTCTTAGCAGCTCATCCTGTGCCTGAAACATCTAAACTCTATGACGAAATTCCTGACGAGACGTTAGAAGTCAACATGATCTCCGAAGAGTTTCCAACCTGGCGTTTATTCTTTGATGGTGCATCAAGAATTGGACCAAATGGTGCTATAGTGGCAGGTGTTGGAGTTGTTCTCGTTTCTCCAGACGGATTAACTATCCAAAGAGCCTACTCTTTAGATGAACCTTGCTCCAACAATGTGGCAGAGTACAATGCCTTACTTGTCGGCCTTCAGCTAGCTAAACAACTGAATGTTGAATATCTGGAAGTCTATGGTGATTCTAAATTGGTTGTAAACCAGGTTAGAGGAACCTATGAAGTCCGTCATCAAGACCTGGTGCCTTATCATGAAGCGGCAATCAATATAGCTACATCATTCAAAGCCTTCTTTATTGACTATGTTCGACGAGCTTGCAATACTGAAGCCGATGCTTTGGCCAATCTTGCAGCTGTCTTAGCCATCCCTGTCAAAAGGCATCAGGTGGTGGTTATTTCTAACCGAGAACTATTCTGTATTGAGAACAATCGTAATATTGAATTTAGCAATCTTGCTGAAGTTAAAGTTATTGATGACGATTGGAGAACTCCTTTTATTGATTTCGTATTACATGACATACTTCCTGAAGATCCTAAGGAGGCTACAAGCGTTCGACGTCGATCTCTACGATTTTACTACAACCAAACCACCAAAGCACTCTATCGGCAAACTTATGATGGTCTTCTTCTACGCTGTTTAGCTGGTGATAAAGCCAAACAAGTGTTGCATGAAGCTCATGATGGCGTCTATGGAGCACATCAACCTGATCCTAAATTACAGGATCGCATTAGACGTATGGGTTATTATTGGCCCTCTATGGTATCAGATGCCATTGAATATGCAAGGAAATGTCGTGCTTGTCAAATCCATGCAGACTTCATTCATCAACCCTCGGAATTCTTACACCCGACTGCTGCTTCATGGCCTTTTGAAGCTTGGGGTATGGACATCATAGGTCCTATTAATCCTCCTTCTTCTAGAGGACATCGGTTCATATTGGCGATAACCGATTACTTCTCCAAGTGGGCCGAAGCTATACCTCTGGCTGAAGTCAAGACTAGCAGTGTCATCAATTTCGTTAAACACCATGTCATCTATAGATTCGATGTACCTCGCAGAATCATTCATGACAATGGACCTCAATTCATTAGTCAGAAGTTCACTAGATTCTGCGATGATCATCGGATTAACAATGTTGCTTCGACGGCGTACAATCCTGCCGCTAATGGTTTAGCTGAAGCCTTTAACAAAACCATTATTAAGCTCCTTAAGAAGTTTGTATCCACTAACAAACGAAATTGGAGCAAGAAACTTGGCGAATGTCTTTGGGCCTATCGAACTACAGTCCGCAATCCCACAGGCTTTACACCTTTCTCTTTGGTGTATGGCTGTGAAGCTGTCCTTCCTTTGGAGTTACAAATTCCTTCTTTAAGGATTGCTATTGCCAATGAGCTTACCACAGAAAATAATGACCTTCTTCGACTCCAAGAGTTGGAAGCATTGGATGAAAAGCGGTTAATGGCTCAACAGCATATTGAGTTATACCAAGCCCGCATCTCAAAGACATTTAATCGTAAAGTGAAGGTCAGAGCCTTTCAGCAAGGAGAACTTGTTCTAACGGTCAGACGTCCTATGAATATGACTCATATGAGCAAAGGGAAATTCGATGCGAAATGGGAAGGTCCCTATGTTGTGAGCAAAGTCTTCTCAAACGGAGCTTATCAACTTTCAGAACTTGATGGTCGAGTTGCTATGATGCCTATCAATGGCAAATTCTTAAAGAAGTATTATGTATAAATGTAAATATTTGTAAATTATCAGACAGAATCAAGTTCATGAATAAAATTTAAATTTTATTATATGATAGTACATATTAAAGGTCACTATCATCTTTTTCTATATTTAGACGAGGGCCACTGTCGTCCTTCTCAAAAATACGGTCAGCAAAAGAGTCGAGAACCTCCTTGCTGGATCCCACAAGAAACTTGCAGGCGGCCATCCTCATGGCTTCTTCTTCTTTAGTCCTTCCAGGTTCAAGCAGGAAGTCCAGAATGTCTCGTGGTGGCTGAGGTACAGACGGACCTTCGCCCGCTTTTGCCTTCTTCGGCTGGATTAGATCGGCAGGGCGTTCTTCAGTGCCCTTCTTAACCTTCGAGGCGATTTCGGCCTTCTTAGATGCTTCTCCGGACGACATTTTTATGTTGAAGAGCAGAAGTATTTATTCCTGTCAGATTTCTGCTATATTTATAGACAGAAGTTCCTCAAATAATGAAACGACGGTTCATCCGTTCATTTATTACATTCATCAGACGGTTCATCCGTTCATTAACTTCCGACGGTTCATCCGTTCATTTATCACATTCATCCGACGGTTCATCCGTTCATTACTACCCGACGGTTCACCCGTTCATTCATCATCACCTGATGGGTTATCCGTTCATTTCCATTTAACAGTTCATCCATTCATTAATCACCACTTGACGGTTCACCCGTTCATTGTCATCTATTATTTGACGGTCTTCCCGTTCATTCATCTCACAAACATTGACGATTCGTCATCGTTCATTATTTACATCAGCAACTTGTCGTTTTTTATTAAGTTGTCAAATCGAAATAATTATACTCAATATATTCTGCCACGTCCATATTACCTCTGAGTAGATATAATGAATATAATTATTTTCTATAAAATCATCAAGAAATATATCATGTCTTGCACCTCTGAATATATTTTAAATAATGGAATCACAACAAAATGTCTTTTATTTAATCAGAATATAAGACAGTACAAAAATGCTTCCACAGCAACAAAAACAAAGATACAAAAGAGTTTCAATTAAGAGGGAGGAACAATCAAATTGTTGATCTGTTGCTTCAAGGTCTGCAACTCTTCTTCGTGACTAGTTGTTACTCTCATTCTTGCTTCTTCCATCCCTTTTTCTTCATCAAAAACAGGCATATCTATTGTCCTGCGGGTAATTTCAGCACTATGAGTCTCTTCATACTCATTTTTCTCCTGAATTAGGGCATTGAGTTGTTCAATCATAAGTCGTTGATTGGCAGTTTCTTCTTCAAATTCCTTCTGAAGGCGAATAATTTCTGCTTTCAATCCAGTAAGTCTCTGTCCTTTGTTCTCAGCTGCCAAAGTAACTGATTCTATCTTTGAGTTGAATTCAGCTGACTTTGCAGAATGAGCTTCTAAAAGGTTCTGAAGGTTTATCCTTTCAATATCAACTTCTTGGGCTAGTCGCTCATATTCGGCTTGCACCAGAGAGTCTATATTCTTCTTCTTGAGCTCCTTATATTTCTTTATGGATACTTCCAACTCATCCAATATATGTTCAAGAAGAATGGCTTGAGCCTCATCTCCTTGATCCCTTATGGCTCTTATTAAAAAAGAAGTTGGCTTCCTAACCATAATAAAGTCAGCTCCTTCCTTCTCTATCATCTTATGAGCAAGAGATCCCAACGATTCAAAAAAGCATTTGGTAAATGATTGTACAACTTGCTGATTGATGGCTATAGTTCCAGGAGTCGAAGCTACCCCTGTTGAGGATGGGGTAGTCGGTTGCTCAATCCTTTGCTGCTGAATGATGGGCTCTTTAAACAAAGGAGCCAGAGTGGAGCTAGCTGCTCCTCCTGTTTGTTCTTCTGTAAAAAGTAAAATTATTATTTTACTAATTTGCCAATAAACAAAAAGATCAAATAAAAACAGTCTTACCTTGATTTGATCTAACAACAACTGCATCTCCTGCTGGACTAGACTCCCGTTGAACGGAAGTAGCTTCAATTGCGACAGCTTGGCTGCTACCCGCTCCAGAACCGCAAGATAAGTGATGGCTACTACTAACAACCACCGTCGGAATAGGCACCATAGCCAGGTCCATCGGAGGTGTTGGTAGAGTATCAAGTTCTGCAAGAACTACAAATGAAGATATTAGATATCAATCTATTTTAAAGAAAGAAGATTGTTAAATCTCGTTTTATACCTTGGGGTTCGGTGGCGGGATTCTCTTGCTGAACATCTTCACCAGCCGCTTCTTCAGGAGATATTTCTATCTCGACGTCTTCATCAGGGTTAACAACCTTTTCTACGGACGCCTCTACTTCAATATCCTTTTTAGGATCCGAATCATCATCGGCGGTATCAAGAGATATGTGTTCTTCGTTGTCCCCTTCAGGATTCTGTATATACTCATCAACATTTCCAGACGAAGAGCTTTCCTCATCCTTATCTTCTTCTTCTTCTTGGGCTGCATTCCCACTGTCAGTTGCGGTTTGATCCTCCTACAGGCTATAACAATCTTCTAAAGCTGCGATCATTTCACGCTCTTCTTCTTCACGAAGAGTCTTAGGAGTAGGAGGAAGCTGAGTCGTCTCCGCGACAGGTGAAAGAGGTCGTGTAATATTTAGCTCCTCCTCAATGATGTTTTCTCTGAGTGTTTCAACTTCAATTCTTGGGGCAAAATCTCCCCTCTGTTCATTCTCCTCGAAAGTTTTGCTCCCTGATTCAGAAGCGGGTGTGGGGGATGCCATTAAAAGTCCTGCAGCAGCATCTACTGAAGTCAGGAGTTGTATAGAAGAAGACTCTTCCAAGACTCTTCTGGTAACTACTCTTTTCTTTCTGTGTAGAGGCCTAACAGGACTCTCTACATTTTCTGGCTCTGTTCACTTTTGCACGGAAGTTGGTGTACTGGCAATTTCTTGATGAGTCTCGGCCAATTGCCGGGATTGAGATCTGGTAGTCACCTTTTCAGAAGAAACATCAAGAATCAATTTCTTCTTCGCTACAGGAGCAGGAGGCTCCTCTCTTCTTCTCTTCTTCGCAGGAGATTTACCCACCTTCAGTGAAATACGAAGTGGTGCATTCACTTCTTGGGGGAATATAATATCCCTTGTAGTCTCCAGAGGTGCATCTGCCGGTTCCTGCGCCTCCTCATTTATAGGGATTGATGGAGCAATTCTCCCTCTTCTCAATCTTGTTGCAGTGGCGAAACTATCTGGGAGATGGAAATTCTCGGCAAAAAGTATTCGCTGATGTGTAAAATACGGAGTATGTAAAAAGCATTCAAGGACCCTGAGGAGTAGTCCTTGCTGGCATGGAGAAAGTAGCTTTTGTATCACGGGCATTGTAATAAGCCCAAGCCCTAGCTCCGTCTATCAGATAACCCTTACCTTGGAGGCAGGTAATTACGTTCCCTACGTGGAACTGATCATACCCAAACTGTCTAGCAAAACGGCTTGGGAGGTATGGTTCTAAGTAGCACTCTTCTTCGAATCGGTAGACCAAATGAGATGGTCGAATTGTCTTCAACCATTCAAAAATGACACGAGTTAGAGGCTGCAGTTTCGAATCCACCATATTCGTGGGCATCTGATCATACCCAACAGGGAAAGGAGCGGAGCAGAAGTTCCAGCCTCTGTTCAGATTCAACATAAATCTACATTCAGATAAGGAAGTATATTTCCATTTTCCATCGGAATACCTTCGAAGAAAACTGCCGTCAACTGGTCCCATGCCAGGATCCATTAGAGTTGGATAGTGAAGAAGCAACCATCCAAACAAATATGTATATGGCAGTTCTAAGCGAGGAAATTCTCTCTCTCCTTTCGCTTTCAACATCAAGTCAACATATAAACGGAGACTGGCGTTCAGCTTACAGGTCATTGCTGATAGTAAGTCCATTTTATAGCCAAAGACCAATTTAACAGCTGCAAACAAGACGCCACGGTGAAAACGATCCACTGCACTGGATCTGGGAACCACGAACCTACGCAGCCAGTATGTCAAGAAACCCGCCAATTGTGCTTCTTCTGACATGGGCCTATAGCCCATTCTCAAGTAACTTTCCAAATTATCTCCTCTCTTCAAAGGAGGATATTCATGGTCATCCATCACTTCTTTATCAAAATAACCACTCTGTTCCATTAATTTTCTGACCTCTGTATGGCTCAAAGGTTTGAAGAAGGTTGGGTAACATTTATCGTTCTCCTTGGTTTTCTTCTCCTCTATATGATTAAGAAACAGATATGGTAGCCACTTTGAAGAATAACAAGTATTGGCAGTGGCACTCTTGTAAAATAAAGAGCAGATCTTGTAATGGCACAATAGTTCTTCGAACACTGTCACCATCTCTGGATTCTCTTTTCTGAGCTTGTTCAACTCATCATTTGTTGGTATATACTCCTCATACGGAGCATCTGCTATGGGCAAGAACGAGATATACTTTATCTCGTGGAGCGCAAAGCCCATCTCTCCCCCTGGGGTCATGAAAGTTCCAGTCCTGTAGTTGTATCTCTCAGCTAAGGCTAAGAACATATGAGGATTGGGAGCAAATCCATATACAGTCGCATGCACTGCTTCATACAGGTTGATTTGTTGGAGTCTGTCTTGGAATTTTCCCAGAACCCAATTCGCGATATAACTCCATCGCTTGTAGTCCGGATTCACCAGTCCAGTCATTCTTATATCTTGCTCCGGATATTTTCCTTCAACCTTCGCAAACTCATTTGCGAATATTGGTGTCCTAACAGGCATTAGCATGGAGGAGTTCTCTGGTGGAATGCAGCCAGGTCTTAAGCCTCTCAGTAGGACACTATATCTGTCAGAAGAACTATAAAACATGTCCTTATGATGTGGCCCCTTCTTTACGAAGATTTTTCCTGCCCGAGCATCCTGAAATAGAGTGATATTCCATTCCATCTTCCTTGGGTAGCTCGCATGAGCGTACCGTGACAAAGGAAGGCATCGAGCAATGTCGGGTATAAAAAAGGATCTATCTTGCTGGTGAACTACTCTATCTTCCATCCTTGGCCTGGGCTGAGAGGCTCTCTCAAAGGCATCACCGAATAGGAATAAAGGTTTCTTGTGAATTATAGCATCAGCTGATTCTAAAGGCTGTCCGTTCATCAAACACATCAAAGTTTCATTGTCCTGTGAAATCAATATAGCCTGACGGGAGGCCGGCAGATCATATTGAGGGTAATGGACATGAGACAGATCCTTTTTGTATTCAGACTCTGTGAGGGTTCCCACAAAATGTTCGTAATCTGGATCTTCATTGACTTCAACTGCATTAACAAACAGATGAAAATTAGTCCAAGACAAAGTTTTTGGTTTTAAACATAAAACATGATTTGCGCAACATTAGACTGCGCTGACATGATTTGCGCAATCTCAGATTGCGCTGACATGACTTGCGCAACATCAGTTTGCGCAACATAAAAGTTGCGCAAAGCAATGGTTTGCGCTGATATCTGCACAATTTAATCGTTTGCGCTGACTTCCTGTCAGCACAAATCAACAAATTGCGCAAGAATGCAGCCTTCATAAAAATGAAGAACTGATAGTTCATGCAACCGAAACCCTAAAAAGGGTGGCGCAATATGAACTTATCTCTAAAAAGAGATGAGTTTCAAGGGAGTCGAATCACCCTAAGAAGGGGTTTTCGATCGGTTCAACTACCTCTCAGAGCAGGATGTGCGGATTCGTGTCGGGAAGCTCGTCGTGCAACTCTGTCAGAAGACTCGGCCGGAGCTTTTCCCTTCGCGGCGGCAGTAGTGGCATCATTTGATCGTCGTGGAGCCATGACAAATCGTCGGAGAAGAAAGGAAGAAAGAGTTCAGAAATTCTCTCTCAATTGCACGCAGACAGCAAGTAAAGAATACTTTGAAGTATGAGGAGGATTATTTATAGTTTTCAAAAAAAATGAAACGGCCGCCTCGGATTGCGCCTAAACTTGTGGTCTATTCGCTTTGCGCAGACAGCTCATCATATTGCGCAAAATGATTCAACATTCAAAAATTCAAAGTATTTCGAAATTTTGAATACAATCAACTTTCGAAAACTTTGAAGGGGGTCTTGTAGGTCCTAAAAAATCAAGTTGCATCAATCAACAAAGTCAAAAATTCAAGATATTCATCATTTTGATGAGTTGTGCAGACAACAGTTTGCGCAGACATCACTTTGCGCAGGCTGGTTTGCGCATGTTCCCAACTGCGCAGGCTGACGTGGCAGAAGTCATCATTGACTGAATCAAATCAGATCTTCCTGACAGCTGACAATACGACTAACGAGGAGGCTGTTCGTTTTTGACGCCGCACAGTGCTCGAGGGCGGCTGACAGGTGGCAGCACAATCCGTGTTTGCGCAAACCACTTATGCGCAATCCGTGTTTGCGCAAACCATTTCTGCGCAGTTCATTTTGCATATTCTACCAATATAACTGACCAATTACGTGGCATTCATGCCATCAATTGCTCATTACGTGGCAACTGTCTATGCACGATTATGCGCATTTCAATCAAATGATGCCATGTGTCCCAGATAGTTGGCCCACGATCCAATAACTGTTTGCGCAATCCAGTGCTGCGCAAACCAGTTGCTGCACAAATCAGCTTGTGCAGTCCAAAATAACTGAAAGTTAGTTATTTTCAGAACTCTATAAATAGAGTTTCAAGTCTTCATTTCAAGGGGATCAAAAATCAGAGATCAGAAATCAGAGAGTTCAGGAGTTCTTGCCAAAGTGCTGCTGCATTCTTCCGAGACTTTTGTCTTCAACTTCAGAGGCTTTTGCCTTCAGTTTCCAGAGTTGTTTTCAACTTCAAAGGCTTCGTCTTCACAGTTCACATCGTCTAAGGGATAAAGCAATCGTTATCAAGATTGGATTCCTATAGTTGTAATTTTCCCAGAATTCTTGTAATCTTTATTACAGTTTGTATCAATAAAGTTTTATACTTTTGTTTTTGCAAACACGAGCCATGGGTCGATGACACGTGTCCTTTGACTCGACTCACCCAAGATTTCAGCAACAGAAAGATCTTCTCCTCTGCTACGTGCCGGTCCACAACAGCAGTATGAAGAATTCAACCCCTCGATCAGGGCACATCGTTTATGCGCCTCCGTCAGCAATCAACACGTGGCGTCCCCGTGTACAGGCGCATCCTACATGCACGCATGAGCAGCCAGCCTGTAAAGCTATAAATAGAGGGATCATTTCCTTCTTTCGGACGTACACACATCTACCTACCTACACACGGACAGAACACACAACCACCAGAAAGGCAGATACAGACACTCAACGTCTTCCTCCTCTCAGCAAGTTCCAGCACCCAGAGCAATCCAGACCTTCAGAGAACCGATAACCGTCGTCAGATCATCAACGGAGTCAACGTATTACCACTCACTCCATCGGCACAAGCGACCCAGATAAACAAAAGTGTACTCCTAGGAATACATCTAAGTCCTATATTGTAACACTGTTCTGTTTGTATTAAAATTTGCAATCAAAAAATTTTAATGGCAAACAGGGGTTGGTCAGAAGATCATAGCAGTAGGTTTTCTTGTACAGTAGGCCATTAGCCATCTGCAGGGTTGCAGCCACTTGACCTGGTTCAGATACTGAACTTGGATGTTCTGTCCCTTAGACACTTAGTTCAGTCCCTAGTGTTACCTGCAGCCATTTATTCAATTTTTAGAGACTTGTTATATGTTCAGTTTGGTCATTTTATTAGATATCAATCATATAGGAGTGTGTCCCATGTCAGATATCTAAGTGTATGTCATAGTGTAGAGATGTGCTTGTGTTAGAGTCTAGGAGTGAAGGGGAGATATTAGGTATCTGTGTTAAGCATGTGTAGGCAAGATTTGCATATGGCCAAGTATCTTAGGAAGAAGACAACGTGTTGTATTAGGTAGATAAGTTGGGCATATGGGTTAAGTAGTTGGAAGCTAGATTGATAGATAGGTAGATGAATAGTTAGATGAGCATTAGAGGCATTGCAATGTGAGAATTAGAGTAGATGTACTAGGGTGTGTTATAGAAATAGGTAAATGCTAAGAGTGTGGGATATAGGTAAATGAATAAGGATAAGGATAAGGTATAAGGTAATGGAAAGGTTTTGACCAAGTTGACCCTTGACCTAGAATTAGCCTATGAATATAAGAGAATGCCATAAGCATTGGAGTATAGGTGAAATAGGTTATGACCTGTGGTGTCATGGTATAGGACTGTATATGTATATATATGATGGGTAGGTTGATTATTGCATGGTAGTGCCTAAGTGCACAGGATGTGTATGGATATGAGTTGGCCTAATCTAGACAGGTACAGAAGGAATACAACTTAGTGTGGCCTAGTACAGGCTCAAAAACCCACATGTAGCTTAAATTGACCTAGTTGGCTTGTATTGACCTAGAAGAGGGCCTAGAAGCATGTAGTTGACTCATGTAGATTGTATTATAAACTTCAATTATCATATATTGGACACATTATAACCTGTATTGCTCTAAATAGGACCTTGTGACTCCAGTTCGGACATCTGTATACATCAGTTGCTCAGGGTATCAGGCGAGTACATTCTCTGATAATTCTTTCATTTACTTGATTATTACTGTATTTCAGTTCTAGTATAGTTCTATTTGATTCTCTGTCTCAACACGTATTAATTTTCTGTCACAACAAGTATTAGTATTCTGGATTCACTCACTCGTAATACATGTATTTGACTCGTCTAGCCTCAATTACTCGAACCACTCACAAGAACCATCTAATCGAAACATCTACAGGTATTAAATGTGCAAATCATACAAGAATCATCACTACAAGCAAGATAGTCGTCGTTGCTAGGCCTGGATACGACGTATCGTATTCAACAAGAACCACCCTACAAGAAAGATAGTCATTGCCGCTTGGCCGAGCGTGCGATGTGCCGTATTACAAGAAAGATAGCCATCGTCGCTTGGCCAAGCGTGCAGTGTGTCGTATTACTCGTCTGAACAAGAAAGATAGTCGTCGCTGCTTGGCCAAGCGTACGGTGTGTCGTATTACTCATCTGAACAATAAATATAGCCATCGCCACTTGGCAGAGCATGTGGTGTGTCGTATTACTCGTCTGAACAAGAAAGATAGCCATCGCCACTTGGCCGAGCATGCGGTGTGCCGTATTACTTGTCTGAACAAGAAAGATAGCCACCGCCGCTTGGCCGAGCGTACGGTGTGCCGTATTACTCACCTGAATAAGAATTATAGTCATCGTACGCTTGCCAAGTGTACGGTGCGCCATATTTACTCGGATGCTGATTTTGTTGGATGCAAAGTGGATAGAAAAAGTACCAGCAGCACGTGTCATTTCCTAAGCAAGGCTCTAGTCTCTTGGTCTAGCAAGAAACAAAATTTTGTCGCATTATCAACGACTGAGGCTGAGTATATAGTCGCAAGGCGTTATTGTGCACAAATTTTATGGATGAAGCAAACCCTATCAGACTTTGGTTTACTTTACACACACATACCCATTTTCTGTTATAACACTAGTAGTATTAATTTGACTAAAAATTCTGTATGTCACTCTCGCACTAAACATATTGAGATTCGACATCATTTTCTTAGAGATCATCAACAAAATAGAGATATAAACCTTGTATATATAGACACCGAAAATCAACTAGCTGATATCTTTACAAAATCATTAGCGGAAGATCATTTCAATTATTTATGTCAAAAATTAGAAATTTTAGATATCAATAAAATTAATTAATTTATTTTATCAATTATTTTTTAATACTCAAAAATTATTTTTGAGACAAGCTTACAAAGGGTCTGTCTGTCACCACGACCATGGTCAAAACGAAACGGTATTTAATTGTTCCCCGGTGAACTCCTGTTAGCTGGGACAGTACCCCTACAGCTAATCTAAAATAGTCGTTGTATAACAAAATTTAATTTATAAAATAATATTAATTATATTAATTAAAATCTAAAATAACTAAACTTAAAATTAAAAAATTGAAAAGAATTGATGAAAAGAAAGAGGACTGTATTTATGTCTGTTTGAAAATCAACTCAACAGAACCCTAGGCAAACTCGGCCCAAATTCGGCCAGAGTTCTGTTGGTGGTATGAATTTTAAGTCAGAACCGAGGGCCCCCTTCCTTTCATCTTCTCCAAATCCTCTTCTTCACAGCAGCAGCCGCCCGAGCCTCCTTCAAAACCGTAGAAATTCTCAGAGTCCCTACTTCCAATCCCCTTGGAGAAATCTATCTAAACTTTAGATTCGTGTAAAGATTTTCGTCCTCTACATCATACTCCAAACTTAGAAGGTATAACCATCTCCTTCCCTCTCTTTCAAGTTCTTATTATTTTATCTTTTTGGACACAATGCCTATGAACTTCAATCCCTTCAAAAGGAAGAAGATCGCAGCCAGTGAAGAGGCTTCGTCTTTGAATCCTCAGGCAGATTCACTCTTTTCCCCGGTTCAATCGGTCGACGGCGCATATAATAAGTTTTTTGTTTGACACTCATGATCAATCCTTATTATGGTATACGATTTTCTCGGTTCGTAAAATATGCACCGGCACCCCGATTGAATGGACTGTATTTCCTGAATAACGTCTATTCTTTAAGGTATTAGGGTTATACAAACTTGTCACCCACCAATATCCTATCGCCACTAATGTCAATAGACTATTTTATTGCAATTTCATATTGAACACTTTTGCTGCTAGAACTCGTGTCGATGGAATTAGTATCGAGTTCAATGATGTCCTCCTAGCAGAAATCCTTGGTATCCCTAACGAAGGTGCCCCGCTTAATGATATCATTGGGTTTGATTTCCCCGTTGGCACTACTCTAAGCAGTTTCAAGAACGAACTCTGTTCTCCTGCCCACGTTCATTCTGGTAAGTTCAAGGCTGCTAACTTAGACTTTTTCAACTATGAATTGCATCGCATCGTCTACTCTACTCTTTTGCCAAAATTGACTTTAAAAGACGATGTTACCACCCTTGAACTATCTGCCATTTATCACATTCGTAAGGGAATCCCATTTTCTGTCCCCAAGACTATTATTCAGATGATGGGCTATTATTGCAAATGAAATTGCAACCTTACTTATGCGATGATTATTCGGATCATCATTTAGCATTTTCAGGTTGACTTATCCACTTGTGCTCTTGACTCTGAGCCCAAACATCTTCAGCTGTCACATCGTAGCGCAGCCGTCCCTCCTGCTCCTCCTACTGCTACTGATCTGCCTCCTCAGGATTACCCTATGTCCTATGAGAGTGTCCATCAGCATCTCTCAAATCTACAAACATTTATTACTAACACATCTAGGGAACGTGAGTTCCATGATGCCAGTCAGTTTCAGGCTCTCGCTAATTCATTTATCGACCTTCGTTTTGCTCAGACTGGACATTCTGCCAATTATTTTCCCCAAGATCCAGCTGTTTTAGGATATCGCTATGAAGATGAGGTGATACGTCATCTCTTTCAGCCCGGTAATACATATGATTGGTACCATAGTCTGGTGCTACTCCACACCCTTCTGGAGCTAGCACTTCTGGAACTGATCTATCCAGATATAGTGGCACTGCTAGCACTGATGATGATGACTCTGAGGATATGTGATCTAGACGCGATGCATTTTGTCTAGATGTTATCTAGTTAGACTTTTATTTTGTCTATGTTTACTTGGAAATGCTCCGTCATTCCAAGACAGTATTTATCATTACTTTTCTATTAGCACTGAGACTGTATTTCTAGAATAATGTATTTTGAACATATTTTATGCTTTTCTTAGCATGCGTTTTATTTCAGCTTAGTACTATTCTATATCCTCATATCATATTGTTTACATATAGCACTATTTCTTTTAGCTTATGCTTCAACATATAAACTGCATGTAAAATACATGTTTATCTCTATATATTTATTGTACTTCTTCAACGTTTGTTTCTTATGCATAAATTACGGGAGAGCCTTTCTCTTTGCAATTATTTTGCTAAGTGACAACGGAGGAGAAATAGGATCTAACATCTTTTGTAGGATATAAGATTTTTTTTGAGAACACAGTACAATATTTTGATTCTTTTTCAAATCAAACGATCGAAGATGTTATATCGGTTAAGGTTTGTCAATTATCAAAATGAGGAAGATTGTTGGCCCATTGGTCATGGTCGAACCAGATTTTAATAATTGATCAAACTCTGTCTCGATATAAGGGCTACTTGGATTATTTGGACAACTTGGACAACTGCCAAAGAACTGCAACCTATCTATTCAAGACCGAAGCCGTTTTTGTCGTATGAGTCTGTATTTCTATATACAATATAATTTTCACATTTATTGAGTCTAGGAATACTTTGTACACCGAGTTGTACTGGCAAATAGGCTATACCAAATCATTTTTAAAAATATCCTATGTTTTGAAAAATAGCCTCTCTTGCAAAAGCGATCCTAACTGCTTAAAGTTTTCAAGAAGCCAAAACCAAAACATGTTTTATAAAATACCCAAAAATTCAAAATAGGCCTCAAGAGAATTCGGCCTGAGTTCGGTCCGAATTCGCCTAGTGCCCGTTGGATTTTGAACTTGGTCATCCTTCTGTTACGGATGCAACGGCTATTTGTCGAGATTCTGTCAAAAAGTTCTGTTCGAATTCTATCCAAATTCTGTCAGAGTTCTGACTTTAGAAAATCTATAAATAAAGAAGAATTTCAATCATTTCAACTCACTCATTCAATTTCTTATCTTTCTAAGCTTAAACGTCTTCCAAAGTGCTATAAAGCTTTTATTTTCAAATTTCAAGTCAGTTACATTCCTCTAGTCAATTTACCAGTGTGGTGCAATCTAGAAGTTTCAGAGAGATTGTAATCAGAGGCTTGATTGAAGAAAGACACTTCACAATTGAAGTTGGTCGAGTACTTCGTATCAAAGCTCGTGTTGTAGAAGTTGCAAGGACTTCGTATAAAAACTTACGGTATTTTTCAATAGTGGATTCAACTGGAAGCTAGAGTTCTTCCGACTGGAATAGTCCTCACAAGAGGGAAACTAATATACATCGTCGTCTTTGCGTTTGTTTTTTGATCTCTGCCTTTATATTTATTTACTTATGATACATATATTTGTGTGATCTTGCTGCTAACTTTTTAATTAGCTAAATTTTGATGCCTCCTCTATTCACGCCCCTCTAGAGTATTGCACTTTATGATTCGTTTCTATAGCTCCTACTGGGGCAAATCCATATCCTAGCCTGGTTGTGGACCATAGAGTGTACACACGTCGACAATGATTTGCAGACGCCCTACTCTATAACCAGAGCGGCCAGCCAGCATTATACGTCCCGAGTTGTGGACCAATGGAGCAACTTAAGTATATAATTGTTATAATATACATTTATTCATACTTTCTTTATTTTCTAATGTTACGTTGTTTACTTATTCCAGGTTCTTTCTGCTCCAGGCTGGTAGAGATTTTGGTGACTTGATGCATCGTTAGTTTCATGGTCCCTATCTGAACTTCGGAAACATCCCACTTGATAGACGATTTATTTGGCTAGATATATTGGAGGTAAGCCTAAATAGGAATGTATTTGTTCACAGCCTTTTTTAAATATTTGCTCATACGTTTTTATTTTTTCTTATTTGTAAAAGTTGTACTGGTGGCCGGAGCACAGAGATCAGGCGATCCGAAAGTGCTACAAGTCCGTCATCGACAAAAGGATTAGGGATATGATCAACGACCAGAAGGTGTTGGCTACACTCCCTGGAGATCATCGCAAGGAGTGGTTGAAAGAGGAATTTTTGGAGGAGATGATGATGAAAAAGAAGAAGATCGACAATCCGACCTATAAGGCCAAGAGTGAGAAGGCGAAGGTTGCCCGTGTTAAGGGTGGTAATCACACGGGTGGATCCATTCCAATTTTGGATTATCGACGGATGGTGAGTATTCTTATTTATTATTTCTTTAATTATTTAATTCTAATATTTAGTTATTAATTGATATTTAATTGGTACATTACGAAAAGGTCACCAGGACAAGCGGAGACCCGAACACTGTCGACTTTTCCAAAATTTTTGAACATACCCATAAGCGAAAGAAGGATGGAAAGCTCGTAGATGATCGGACAACCAAAGCCTATATAAGTTTTCTCAGTGCTATCTAATTACATTCTTCTTTGTACTTAACTATATTTATTTTACCTAATTAATAGCTAGTCCTAACTTTAAATATCCTAACCATAACCCTAATTAGCAATAAAAATCAAAGATAAAAATACTTAATAGTAACTAAAATATGAATATTAACTCTAAATCTATTTACCAATATAAACATAGAAGACGTATAAAATTTTAGAGAGTCAGGTCGGTGAGGGAGGGAGTACTGCTGGGGGGGTTATCGAGGGGGCAGCTGGGACTAGTCGGTCACCGATGCCAGTTGTGAGGAACAACTTGTGGATATAAGCTATTGGTAGAGAGAAAGGTGGTAGCATGTATGGTACTAGATCGTTGGCATCCCAGTCGTCCGTTTACTCCAGAGCTCCTCCTCTACCTATACCTCCACTTGTAGCTACACAGTCCGACGTTACTTCTGGCACCTACAATTTGGAGCAGATTACACAGATATTATTGACCCTACAGGGTCAGATGACGTAGGCGACTCATGTTCTAGACAATTGTGGTCTGATTCCTTCGATCACTACATCGGCTCCTGCTTCGACCACAACGCCTCCTATATCGGTTCCTGCTTCAACCTCAGCGTCTCCTACACTAGCTCCTACTTCGACCACAGCGCCTCTCTCACGCTGGCGACTGTTCCAGTCGGTGTTCCTGTCTACGACCTACAGCAGATCCTCAGTATGGAGTTGACACAGTTATATGCGTGCGGACAGCCGCCTCCATCTCCTCACCTTCTCTACCGTCTGTTTGATATGCTGGAGTTTTGTATGATTTTATGTTGTACTGGATGATTTTTTATAACTTTATGAAATTTTTGTATCATTTGAGTAATTTGTATAAATGTACTATTGTTAGAAAATATTTGACTGTATAAATATTTGTATTTGAGTTTATTTCCTTTAATGTTATATATATTTGTGTTTAAGTTTATTGAACAAGTAGTATATTTGTATTATACAAATACAATAGAAATTTGTATTGAATATATATATATATATATATATATATATATATATATATATATATATATATATATATATATATATATATATATATATATAAAAATAAAAAAAAAAAAAATATATATATATATATATATATATATATATATAAAATATATATATATATATATATATATATATGAGCATTGCAGGAATCATTTGTTCTGGCAATAGAACTAACCTCGGTGACTAACTAGCAGCTTATTACTGACGTTTAACTGTAGGACACGGATGGTCTACCGACTAACCATCGATGAAAAATTGGGAAAGCAACAGGTTAGCGGTGGAAAATTTTGTTTCTGATACACAAAGACGTATCAGACGCCTTACCTACGGAAGATTTTGTCGGTAACCATCTGGAAAATTTGTAAATGTGTTCTCGCAAAAGACTGTCACTAAGACGTTGCAAAACGGTCGCAAGTGTCATCGGAGAAAAGGCGTTACTAATCCGTCGGTGGGTCGTTGTCGCCAATTCAGTCACTAATCCGTCGCTCCAGCAACCACTTACCGACGAAATTTTCTTAGCGACATTTAACCTCCGTCGGTATTCCGTCGATATATGTCATTAGCGACGGAATTATAATATATAGCGATGGAAATGTTTGTCGCTAATAAGCTGTATTTTTGTAATGCACGCCTACAACCAAACAAGGACAAGGGGTGACACACTATTCTACGACGAGACGTTGTTTCATGCCATGATCAGGTGCAAATACAGGATTCATGTACACATGCTACAGATACCAGATACCATGTACAGGAATATTATAGAAAAATACGTATACAAAAAATAGGGAGTGATACATCTTCTCAACTATTCTTGTGTTACAAGGTCGTTTAGAGTTTTATACTTCTTCTGTTTTTTAAGCTTCCTAGTGACAACTGTGAACCCGTGTACATTTGGTCCTATTGTAACGCCTAGTCCCAAAATATGTAGGACTAGGTACATAGACATGCCAGCCGTATAATAAATATACGTAAGCTATAAATGCAGTATAACTATGATAAACTAATTTTATCTACAAAATAAAAGAATAAAGATGTCATAAATCAACTATGAATTATCATTTTATAAGTTTGTTGGGCGGAGACAAATCCACTACCAACTATTTTAAATGGGAAGTAATACATAAACAGTAAAATGATTTATCAAGAGTCGAGGACGATCCAAGAGCAAGTCATCTTCGAAGGAATAGAGAAAATCACGGCCTTCCTAGGACACCTGCAGAAAATCATGAAAACACACACACACTTGGAGAAATCAGCAGGTCCTCTGAGGGATGTAATAAGATACAGAAAAATATGCCATAATACTGAATATAAACTGCTCAAAAGTAAGTCGATCAGAAAAGTACCCATGCCTAAAGAGATAGAGGTCACCTAACTATTCTATGTGAAATAATGCACCTTTGAAGACAACGTTCCACGCAGCGGCTCTCCGAAAATAAAGGCACGGCGTATTAGTGTTTCAACCGAGGCACTAGTGGCACCTAAAGAAAAATAAATACACAGCACACTATCTCTCGGGTGAGTCACTAATGGCATCGAGAGAAAAATAAATGCACGTCACACTAGCACTCGACCGAGTCCTGCTAGCGGCGACTAGAGAAAAATAAATAAATGGAAGCCCCTACGCCTAATAGTTGTCTTCTCCCTCCCCATGCACTACTCGTCCTGCATCCACATTACGACATTCCTAATAAATGCTAAGTCTCATATACAAATCCATTAGCAGTTATATCCTAACGCATGGTCTATATACACCGATGTAGGGTCGGTACGCGAGTCCGAATCTATATATGACTCGCAACTTCGTAGCATACATGTGTCAAGGCCAATGAATGTGGCACAAAATAGGATGGTCTCTTATTTGTAGGTCAAATTCATAAAAATAAACTGAAGTATCGAAAAACATGAATAAATAGTAATGTGCATCTATAGACGAATTGGAAGAACAATTTTATATGACAGAAAAGTAAATAATAAATAATAAATAAATACATGTAATATAATGAGCTAAGTAAATAAATAGCATATGGCAAGGTATCTTGCCTGGTAGCGACGCCTGGTGTGGTGCGATGATCAAGGTGGCACAGAGTTTGATTTCGGTGTTATAACTATGCAAGACAGCCTCCGATGATGGCACAGAATGTTCCACTCGGTCCAAAGCAGTTGGATTCGCTAGGGTCGATATGAGGATGTACAGACTTCACAAGGGATGGAGATTATGACTAGTCGCAATTAGAGAGATAATCGAAGGAAATTTGGGGAAAAGAGATACATATATTATTTTAGAAACTATTTATAATACTTGAAAAAATATTTTATTACCACCAAAAAAATTTAGATACATACTTAAAAATTCATTTTTAGGCTAAAAAATACTCTACTTTTGTCAAAGTAAAGTTTGGGTAGAAAGCTATCTTTTGTTAGTTAAAATAATTTAGGTAATTATTTGAAAATACTTAGAAATTTATTCTATAATTTGGAACCTATATTTTTCTTATTCAAAAATATTTTATATAAGTACATAAAATCAAAAAAACTAAAAACATGATTTTGTCATATATATATATATATATATATATATATATATATATATATATAAAATATATATAGAGAGAGAGAGAGAGAGAGAGAATGTGAGAGAGGAGGGATCCACATCCCCTCACTTTTGCATCCCGCAAGCATCCCCATAATAACACCCATTGGATCTTGTTTAAGTCATCTAATCTTAACCATTGAAAAATCAACGGTTAATATTAGATGACTTAAACAAGATCCAACGGATGTGAAAGAGGGGAAGCTTGGAAGATGCAAAAGTAAGGGGATATGGATCCCTTCTCATATATATATATATATATATATATATATATATATATATATATATATATATATATATATATAAGTCCCCGAGGCCGTAGCCCGTTGGGAACGGCGAGGCACCCCAGCGCAGTGACACCGGTTCAAGCCTCCATGGAGGAACGGCGAGGCACCCCAGCGCAGTGACACCGGTTCAAGCCTCCATGGAGGCACGCCTCCATGCTCCATTAAGAAGTGGACACCAATATATATATATATATATATATATATATATATATATATATATATATATATATATATATATATATATATATATATAACTAAAAAACTATTTTAGGCTAAAATCCAAAATTTCAAATTACATAGATAGCTTTAACCCCTATAATACGCATATAGTTTGAAAAATAATTATATATATAATTTTCAAAATAATAAATTTAATAATAATAAATAAGTAAACTAATAGCAATAATATTACTAATCATAAACTAAATATTGTAAATACTGATAACAGCATTAATAATAATTATTATAAAAATAGTTTGATAGTAGAGTAAGTTTATAACCATAAAGTTACTCTAACCCTACCAATAAAAGTAATAAACCTATTATTATTATTATTATTATTATTAATTGCACTCATCAATTCCCATCAGCAGCTAAACATTAATTGCACTCATAAATTCTTATCAACAGTTGTATAGCTGCGTCTCTTCGAGGAAGAGCTAAGTTTGAGGAGGGAAGAAAATGAAGCAAATGAGAGAGAGGAAAGGGGACGAGTACGAGAGAGAGGGAGAGATGGGAAGAGCCAGAGAAATTTGTGAGGAAGCCGGGAAGAGGAGGGGACGAGAGCGAGTGGGGAGACTTACCATGAGACGGTCGGTACTGACGGTTGACGGGCATGAGGAGGCGTCGACGCACGGAGGCGGCGGTCATCGTGAGGCCACGGCGTGACTGGTGGCGTCGTGCCATCTCGGTTGCATGCGCTTCTTAGCACCGCACTATCTCAATTGCGCGCGCTTCTTAGCACCGCACCATCTCAGGTTGTACGCGCTCCTTAGCGCCGGGTCATCTCGGTTGCGCGTGCTCTTTAGCGTTGTGCCATCGTGGTTGTGCGCGCTCCTTAGCGCCGTGCCATCTTGGTTGCGCGCGCTCCTTAGCATCGCGTCATCTCGGTTGCGTGCACTCCTTAGTGTCGCACCATCTAGGTTGCGCATGCTCCTTAGCGCCATGCCATCTCGGTTGTGCGTGCTCCTTAGCGTCGTACCATCTCGGTTGTACGTGCTCCTTACCACCCGCCATCTCGGTTGCGCATGCTCCTTAGCACCGCGCCATCTCGGTTGTGCGCGCTCTGGCGCAACCTGGCTTCCGGCACAGCCTGGCTTCCGGCGCAACCTAGCTCCTAGCCTGGCGTAACCTAGCCTGTCACCACTTGACCCCTAGCACCATTTGCCACTTGGCACCATTTGTCCCTTGGCGTCATTTGTCCCTTGGCACCACTTGACCCCTGGCACCATTTGCCACTTGGCACCATTTGTCCCTTGGCGCCATTTGTCCCTTGGCACCATTTGTCCCTTAGCACCATTTGTCCCTTGGCACCATTTGTCCCGTGGCACCACAATCATAGTTTTGATTTTTTGGCACATTTTTTGTACTTGGTCGTTTTTGATATTTTTTTCGACTGACTAAGTTCTTAACATGATTAGATGATCTTGTATAGTTAGAGAATAATTATACACCCTATATACACTTGACACTAGCACATGTATTTACTTTTATTTATTCCTTCTCACAAGCCATGATATATCTTTCCTTTCGATTCTTTCTTATATGCTATGCTATGTATTGCCATGTCTTCCCGAATTTATTGTACTTTACAGTCAATGTCATGTTTATAATTTCTTTATAGTGGTCCGTCGTGGTGCACCCATGTTATATATCTTCTTTGCTTACTAGATAGTGGTCCGTCGTGGCGCACCGATGTTATATGTCTTCTTTGCTTACTAGATAGTGGCCCGTCGTAGCGCACTCGTGTTACATGTATTCTTTGCTTACTAGATAGTGATCCGTCGTGGTGCACTCTTGTATATGTCTTTTCTTGCTTACATGATAGTGGCCTATCATGGCGCACTCCCTATTTTCTCTATAGTGGCTCGTCGTAGCGCACTCCTAGCTTCCAGCTTATTATATTTTTTTGTTGTGGCTTGTTATAGTGCACTTTCTTGTATTGTCCAGTCTTGCATATCATGTCTAGGTTGGATTCTGCGGAATGCCACACCCAGAATCCAACAAGAAAACGTTAAGGACTAAACAACTAACTTAATTACCTAGATGCATTGGGAGGAAAGAATTTTTCGGTTGCCTGCAAGCCCTTTGTCTCGGCCCCAACCTGAATGGATTTGGAGCTATCTGTCATGATGAGCACACTTCCAGCGCACCGTCGAGTGTTGCACCTTTTATATGTTGTAGGGTACATTTGTCTCATGGGCGATGTACCCACTATTAGATCTTAGAATACATTTGTCTCCCGGACGATGTATCCATCACTACTTTCTTTTTCTTTTAGCCTGGATAAGTCGGATAGTCTGCATGACAGGTAACTGGATTGGATTTCTCAAAAGTGTATATGTTAGTAATTACGATTGTGATAACCCTAGTTAGCTAGTGTATAAAGCCATACTTATTGCTTGGTCGTGATTTTTGTATGGAGTCCAGTCTAGTATAGTTTTGTCTAGGCAGTGTCCGTATTTGTTTATTTTAGTACATTATTGTTTATGCTTTACTTTTGTCGATAAATGATTAGAAACTAAGTTCTGTTCAGGAGAAGGGTTACAACCCCGGTCCTTATTTAGTTTACGGGTTGTAACTTGGATTCCGAAATTGTTTCTTAGTCATCTTGTCATTTGTCGTCCTATTTAGTACTCATACTCTATACATGATTCCTATGTTGTACATTGATTAGAGACTAAGTTCTGTTCAGGAGAATGGTTACAACCCCGGTCCTTGTTTGGTTTACGGGTTGTAACTTGGGTTCCGAAATTGTTTCTTAGTCATTTTGTCATTTATCGTCCTATTTAGTACTCACACGCTATACATGATTCCTATGTTGTACATTGATTAGAGACTAAGTTCTGTTCAAGAGAAGGGTTACAGCCCCGGTCCTTATTTGGCTTACGGGTTGTAACTTGGGTTCCGCAATAGTTCCTAAGTCATCTTATCATTCACTACAAGAATAAGGGATTTTCTTGACGGTGATTTCCCGTCAAGAAATGGGTATCTTGACGGTTGCAGATCCGTCAACTAGGCCGGAGTCAAGAAAAGTCCCCCCTTTTCTTGACGGTCCCTGACAGGACTTTCCTTGACGGTTTTTTGCCATCATTTTATGTAGTTTTCTTGACTATTTTTAGCCGTTAAGATAGCTCTTTTTAGGAACCGTCAACATAGACAAAAACTTTTCTTGACTCCGGCCTAGTTGACGGTCTTTAGCCGTCAATAAAAGCATTTGTTTTGACGGACAAAACCCGTCATGAAAAGCACTAATTCACGGCTATACTGTACAGCATGATATGAATTAAAGTTGACGTTTGACAACCGTCAACATAAGCTATCCAGAGTACCGTCAAGATAAGCATGACAAAATTCTGTCAAAAATTATATAATATTAATCAACGACACATTATATCAATCCAGAAGCTGCACACATCAAATTACTATAAAATCCAAATTTCATATTAACAAACTGTATTGTTCATACAACAAAAACTTCCAATACACATCCAACCACATGTATTCTTCACTTGTCCAACCACGACATAATCCAACCATAAAGTACACATCCCACATCTGTTGTTTCCATACAACTTAAACATCCAAACCACAAACAACCATCACTTGTCACAGCCACGAAACATAATCCACCAAAACTACAAAATGAAACAAAGAAAGTAGCAAACCATATCGGAGCACATCCCTCCATATCCACAGCATTCTCCTATTCACAGCATGCATCCACCTTTCATTTTTCAGCAAGTTCATGAGAGAACAAGAACACAAAGTATCAACTTACTATTACAGGATTATCAATACAACTCGTGAAAATTTGAATCACTTGAGAAGATTACACATGAACCACGAACTACCCAAATATTAAGTCCACAAACAAACAGAGCTCTATCAGAAGTCCATGTTAAAAAATAACTATTCAAATATTAGATTTCTAGCTTCAGGATAATCACAGTAAGGAAAACAAAGGTTTTAATGTTGCAAAATAGAGCTCATATCATACACGCGCAATAATATGGACAAATGAGGGCTATGAGATACATGGTGTCATCATAAAAAATTAAAGCTCATAAAATTCTATAAGTTCTTGAGGAAGTATTTTATATCGAAATTCAACTAACAAGGTAGTACACACACACAGGGACTCTAAAAAATTAGAGCCCGTGGACACAGGTAGCACACACACACAACCTGGTTCAACCCTTGGATAACTCCACTGATACCACACATATATACATGCACATGGACTCTAAACCCGTACACTCTAACACCATGTATCTATCAACTTAGCTAAATGATTGGTCTTTCAAAAAGAACTAGTATAACTATATAAACCTCATCCCTCATGAACACTCTAATGTTTTTGTGCCATACCAGGGACTTTGACAGTTTACATGAAGGAGAGCCATATCCCTGACTACTCTCTTTTTTCATAAATATATAACCCTCATCCTACATAGTTAGAAGACTTTGACAGTTTACATGAAGGAGAGCCATATCCCTGATGTCACGACCCATACCCGCTTTTCGGGCGCGAGCTCGTGAGCAAGCCAGCTACGTATCGAACGAACTCCGGCCCGACTCGAATACGTAAATGCTGTCAAGGCTATGGTATACTCCCAAATCATGGCAAACAATTCTATATCTCAATCCACAATAAGATAATAAACATGAATGAACACTATGGGTCGTGGTCTGCAGCCCACTAGCATAAATGTCCGATAAGACTCTAAAAAAATAACAAGAGTCTACAACTGAAACAAGAAACAGGATATCTCATGATAAGGAATGAAAAGCACGAGTGGATAATAAAACACAATAGCGATACCTGAATCCCACAAGCGTATCAGCACGTCTGCCATCCAGAGCTGCTAACTAACTCCACGCAATAACTAACCTGAAGAGATCATCAGGTCCTCAGGGGACATAGCAAGATACATAAAACATGTCTATCTAGCAGTTTATCATGCAATAAAGAAAATACAGAAGATAAATAGGAAAGGACCAATCATCACGACAACACGACTATACACGACTGGAAGAACCACTACGTCTGAACGAACTGCTGGAAAAGAACAAGAGGACACGATATCACGATGTCAATAGATAACCAAATCGAATACTCAAACCCTCATCCCTAGTGTGGACTCGCAGGTTTGAACAACTACTATCCCTCGTCCCTAGTGTGGACTCGCAGACTAGCATCACCCTCGTCCCTAGTGTGGACTCGCAGGTGTGAACCATATACTACTAACCCTCGTCCCTAGTGTGGACTCGCAGGCTAGCATCACCTTCGTCCCTTGTGTGGACTCGCAGGTGTGGACATATAACTACTAACCCTCGTCCCTGGTGTGGACTCGCAGATTAGCTTACTAACTCTCGCCCCTGGTGTGGGCTCGTAAGTTAGCTTAACTACTAACCCTCGTCCCTAATGTGGACTCACGGATTAGCTTACTAACTCTCGTCCCTGGTGTGGGCTCGCAAGTTAGCTTAACTACTAACCCTCGTCCCTAATGTGGACTCGCAGGTTAGCATCAAGATTTCAAGACAAGGAGGTAAAGCAGTTCCGATATGACTTAATCATCCTATGATACGATACGACTCACGACACGGTACGAGAGAAAACCAATCTGATAGAACCACGACATCCAGTCAAGCATGATAACGATAAAAGAACACGACTAATAAACCAGTAATCACTGTCTAAAGTAAAGCATGCAAATCAAAAGAACTGTAATAACTAACTGATAACATATAAAGATGTAGGGATTAAATAAACATGTAAATCATGAACAACTAGAGAACTATATATATACTAGTATGCACGATATACAAATCCTATGTCAATAATCAACTAGTAAAACTATATAATAATAATAGAAATATGCATGTAAATAAACTGTAGAGGGAGGCAAGGTATCTTGCCTGGAGGTTGCACGCAGATCCAACAAAATACAGTCAACTGGTAATCCATTAAGTCCAAGTCACCACAACTGTCTTCGAAAGCTGAAACAAACATTGCCAACAGTCTCAGAATAGTCAAATTAGCTAGGATTGCCTATCCTTAAGCCCAATTCTGGACACAGGGACAAAACGG